>JANVCL010000214.1:35681215-35717161 GCA_026546855.1 Erythroxylum incrassatum | reverse complement strand
TCTCCAAGCTTCACTCTCCTTCATCGTTGCTCTTCAAGAATCAAGGTAAGAGCTAGCACTCTCTCCTTTATTCTAGCTATTCCCGGGTCAAAGGGTTTGCCCCGGTTACGTTCTCCGACCTCTGCGTGGATACCGTTAGAGACGGTCTCCTTTGGTCGTTTTGGTTTGAGAATTCTGATACTTTGTTATATAGACACATAGATCCTGGCTTTTGGGAAGGTCCCGGAACAAAAAAATTTTGTTTTCCGCACTGTGTGTATATGATGCACACCGGGATTTTCCTACAATGGGTAGACATTATAATCTCCCAATAATTATAATCAAGTTTACCTTTTAATTTGGAACATGACCACACAATATTATAACTGTTTGACATCTCTCACTTTTAAATGAAACACTATGTTACGAGTATAAGAACACTCTCTCCTCTCTTTTTTCTCACAAACCAGTTTAAAAACTAAAGCTAGATTTAATTAGCTATGATACCAATTTGCTATCAAATGACATAACACACTCACACACACATGCATGGAAAGAGAGAAAGAGATGAGGAGAAGAATTAACTCAATCCAAAAAAAATACAATTAACTACATAGTCACAGTGACAATGCTTCCTTTTATAGGAAGCAAAAAGTAATAAAATAATAGTCTTAACATACAAGAAAGCATCCTATTGTACCATAATTTGGTCAAATCAAAATGGAACGCTTAGGATTAAAGAAAGTTGCCCCTCTCCACTTACCTCTCATAGTGCCACTTCCAATGAATAGCACGTCATGAATTTCAACAGAAATTAATGAAACATGTATTTTGTTGTCACCTTTGATGCACAACTCATTCTCAAAGTTGATTTATTTATTTTATTTTCCTGACAACTATCATACGTTATAAGAATTGAATATTCATCAGTAGCTACTGTTTACTTTGATATATGTAATGTCATTCAAATTACACATAACGACGTATTTTATAAGGGAATAAAATATATTGAGAATGATTATAGGAACCATCTCTCTTATTTTTTATCATCCTATGATCAGACAACTAACTACTTCACCAAAACTTAGTTTAAGAGGGTTTTGGTCAACTACAATTTAATATTATCAAAATATGATTGATTGTATAATAGTGACATAATATTTAGGTAATTAATGCAAAATATTTGAGCAATTAATATTAAATAGTTTCTTGATTATTTCCTTTCTTTATGTACTTACAACCTTATAAATAGAGTCCTTCTTGTACATATTTTGACACATAAAAATATAAAATATTCTTTTAAACTATTATGCTTTTAGGATATTTCTTGTGATTTTCATAAGATTAAGAAATTTGTTAATCAAGATTAATTTCATAATATAGAAAATTGAATAAAAAGTATTCTCATTTCATAAGGTCTTAATATATTTTACTTGATCAATTATCAACCATAATAATGAATGAAAAGATTATTTTAAGATTTTTGACATAGTCATTCATCTCACGCTATATAACATATTATTCAAGCAAACAATATTTCACATAATGAAAATTTAATTTAAAAGGATTTTTTAGTTATATTTGGTTGTGCTTTCCTCTATGAAAAATGTATATACATTATTGCCATTAAGATCCAATAGTTATTATAGTTCTCCTTTTATAAGAGTATAGGTTAAAGTTCAACCATTCTTTAGTAAAGTGATTATTGCAAGTTCATAATTTGTTTGGTTCTACTTCTATTTTTTATTTTTATTTTTTAAATTTAAGAAAATTTTATTTGGCTTAGTTTTTAGTTTCTTTTATAGTTTTTTTATTTTTATAATTTATGAAAGGGTTAATTACCAAAAAAGCCCAAAAGTTTGTCAAATTTTCAATTATAGCCCGAACTTTTAATAAGTAGCAATAAAATGCCCAAACTTTCAATTTTTACAATTCTAGCCCAAACTTAAAAGCGTAGCAATAAAATCCTCAATCTTGCAATTTTTTCAATTCTAACCTGAAGTTAGTGTTTCCGTTAAGTTTGCTGACATGACTTGCTATGTGTTTAAGAAAACTTAACTATTAATACATGTTAGCCAAAATTAATACAATAAATGAAGATTAATGAAACAACGTCATTTAATCTCATAATTAAAATGACATTTTTATTTTAAAATAACCTATATCAGATTACGGAGCGCTGACGCCTTCATACTAAGAGCATCAGGAGAACAAACCAAAAATAAAGAACTTACGATGCTATACGTTGTAATATGAGAGCAGTTTAGGGTGTCAGAAGAACAAGTAAAAAAACAAAGTGCTGAGGCCATAGGGAGAACAATTGATAACATCTGAATAGAATTGAAGAAAATTGAAAATTTGAGCATTTTATTGTCACTTTTTGAAGTTTGAACTGGAATTGAAAAAAATGAAAGTTTAAGCATTTTATTATTATTTTATAAGGTTTGAGCTATAATTGAAAATTTGACGAAAGTTTAGTCTTTTTTTATAATTAACCCTTTATGAAAACTGTTTGCTCTTAGTTTTATATTTTCATTTTTTAAATGATTTTATTATTAAATATTAAATATTATTTTAATGTTTAATATTAATTACTAATAAAAATTATAAGTAACATAATTTATTCATTCAATTCATTTAAAATTGTTTTGTTTTCAAATTTTATAATTATCTTTAGACTATATAAATGTTAAAATAGTTATATATCAAATTCACATTTTTAAATATCAAATATTTAATTCTATATAAAAATTATTTTATAATTAAAAATATATTAATTTATAAATAAAATTTATAATTTTGTTACTTATTTACTTATTAATATAAATAGCATAAGAGATTAAAATAAAGTTAGTGACTATACTTATTCATAAAATTAATTTATTTTAAACTTTTATTTAATATTTAATTATAATAATAATAAAAGTGTAGTTACATCAATATTTACAAAAAACAAAAAAAAAACTAAAGCAAAAAAACACTCTATAAAAGAACATAAATGGAACTAAATAACCCTTAAATAATCAATTAACAATTAGTTCATGGAAGAAGATACATAAACAATAAGCTTTGTGATTATGAATGTATCTTACATAATTAATCAACAGTTTAATATTGTTTTTTCTATGATTTGGAAAGCAATTTATTTCAAATAAAAAAACACATTATTACATTTCCTTTATAGAAGTATAATATCAAGTGAAGTTGCAATGTATGTTCATACGGTCAAAATGTAATTTACAACTAACCAATATTAAACCAAAAGTACACATAGTGTAGTCATATACTTATAAATTAGATGTATAAATATAATAACTAGTTTATTCCATGTCTCTTAGGGGGCCCTACTAGAGTCAAAAAAAGACCTAACTGATTATGTGTGAACACAATTCATAAACAAAGTTTTAAGCCAATAAACTTAGAGGAGTTTAGGCAAAGCTTTATAAATGCTTAGAACTCCAGTTTATGAGTCATCAACTCTGAAATTGTATTGCCTATATAAAATGTCACTCTAATTATAAATATATCTTCCATCATATGATTATTTCCTTTTTGAAATTTATGTCATAAGTTCAACATCTGACCTACTTTTAACATTAACGTCAGTTTTCTGTTAACTCCTCATTCTCTCTGACTAGTAAAAATTCTATGTTGATCCTATTTCTAGGTTCAGTACTGGTTGGTTTTTGTAACTTCACCATTCACCATAACTTAAGATATCTTATAATTCTCTTGATTTAAATTCAATAATGTCTAATAAAGAATCACTCACTGTCATACATGCATCTAATTGATTCAAGCTATACAAATGTTTACCAATCCAAACTAAAGTTGAAATTTTTATAAGTAATAACTTTATTAACATGTAATATGTACCCTCCAAAAAGTGAACATTTTTCAACAAGTTCTATCATAATGCTTCATTATAACACCATCTACCGATTTTTCTCTCGGCTCATTGATGAAGCAAGGTCTTTAAAGGAATAAAGGCCTGAGAGAAAAAGGTTATCTAATAAAGTAAGGTGACCTAGAAGGAATCCACTAGCCATAAGAAAGGATAAATAGGAGTGACGAAAAATCCCTAAAAGTTTTAGTAGAAGGGAGTACAAATACCTTAAAAATGAACACCAAGGATAGTTAATAAGGGACAAATAGAGAAGAGGAGAAACAGGAACCAAGTTAAAGAGAAGAAGCAATAATGGCGAGGCTTGAGCTTCAAAAATCACAAAGGAAAGTTTAGAGAGAAGCCAAAGTTTCTCTTTCTTCTGAATCCCCATGCTTATTAAACTTCATCTGCACATTAGATATAAAACTATAGTATTTTATCCAATAGCCATATTGACTGCCCAATTTATATATGTTTGAGCAATATCTCCAAAAGCCTTATTTTTTTACTCCATATTCATTTTCAATCTACAAAAGGGAATACAAATTAGTTGAAGTTTCTTATTTGGTAATATACTGCGTGCTTTTACTTCTAAGAAAACAAATTGCATAACAATTCTAGGTTCCAACACCAAAAGAACATACTTAAGAGAGAATGATTGGACCACCTTTGATATAAACAGTTTTTCATTTTTTATCATCAATACAATTTTTTGATGAACCTTTTGATTGCGATTTACAACAATAAAATGATAGCAATGATTTAAAGAAAAAATAAATTAATTGGTTGAATTTTTATTTTTTAAAATTTAAGTATTTTAAAACAAGAAAATTTCATAAAGAGAGACCTAAATGTATTTCAACCAAATAGGGAACCCCCTAAATGTTTATGGCTGATAGAGAATGTGATAAGCATTTAAGTTAAAAGGTCCTTCTTAGGAAAAATTATCAATAAAATCAAAGTGAAAAATGAAAATAGATGAACAAGAACAAAGAAAACAAACCATAAATAAGCTCCAAAATTGTTAGACATTTTCTATATAACCTAAAACAAAATAGTCCTATATATATAGCCAGTGCAGTCGGACATCCACTCCTTATGGACACCTAGACAACTAGGATGTCCAAGATAGTTTATGCCAGAATGTGTGTTGAGTTAGACATTCAAAGGAGTTGGCCCTCCTCATTCCAACTAGCAACTTACAATGAAGAAGGGAATATTGACTTTAAGAACATTAGGATTGAATATGAGTGGAAACCTGAGCACCAAGCCCAGAAGAAGGAATGGGCACCTATAAGGAGGTTGTTTGAGACAGGCCTCCAACAAGAACTGGTGAAACCGCAAAAGGTGAGTCCTCCAAGTATCAACCAATTAAGTAAGGAGCAGGAGTCATCCATAGAGCAAACAATTCACGATCAAGAGGTGGACAAGACCCTAGAGCTCCAAATTGAGCAAAATAAGATTCAAAGACCAGTACATCAGGACCAAGAGGTTGATAAGGAAATACATGGAGACAAGGAAGCTACTTCTTCATGCAGTCCTATCATATTAAGCAAGTTGCAATAGAATGAAGAGGAATCGAGTCCAGAGCTTGGGGACCTTCCTGCTAAGAATCTAGTAGGTACTATTTCACTTCCTAATTCTGAATTGGTTCATAGTAATCCTGGTATTCAGGGAGGGGCAGATGGGGATTCTTCAGTAAGAACTAGTAGGAAATCTAGGAGGAAACAGAAGTAGGATGTTGTTTCGATTTTGCGTGAGCTATGAATTTTTTTTTTGGAGTGTTAGGGGACTAAATAGCTCAAAGAAACAATTAGCCGTAAAGGATTGCCTTAAGAGACTAGCCATCTCTGTGGTCTGCTTAATAGAAACTAGAATAGGGCCCCCTGCTTTTCTGAATAAAATATGCTCCTTGATGATCCCTAGTCGGCTTTATTACAGTAACATTGATCATGCTACAAATGCTAGGATAGTGTTAGTTTGGAACCTAGATCATTTCTTATGTTCAGTGCTTAGCTCTAATGACCAATTGATTCACCTCGAGGTGACTCCTATAAACTGTTCCTGTTCCTTCTTTATGACATGTGTCTATGGCTCTAATAATCTTAATCATAAGAAGAACCTTTGGTCTGTTTTGTTTAGCATCTCTCTGTCTGTTGGGAATTATCCTTGGCTTATAGTGGGGGATTTCAATGCAATTATGTTTTCTCATAAGATAGAACCCCTAAGTTCCTCAGCTATGAATGGAATGAGTGACTTTAGGAATTGTGTAGAGGATTGTGCTTTATTTGATCTCAACTCAAGTGGTCCAAGTTTTACTTGGAATAACAAACAATGTGAAGATCTTTTTATTGCTAGGAAGCTTGATAGAACTCTCATTAATTCAGCATGGAGCTCTAGTTTTCCCAGTTCTCATAGTGTCATTCATAATCCAAACATTTCAGATCACTCCCCAATAGTGTTAGGTCCTTCACAAGCCAGCAAAAGAGACCCTCTCCCTTTAGGTTTTCAAATTTTTTAGTAGATCAACCAATTTCCTTCAGATAATGGAGGATGCTTGATCCTCTCATGTTTGGGGAACTCTAATGTTTTGTGTGATGTCAAAGCTCAAGTTGGTTAAAATAACCCTGAAAATTCTTAATGCTAAGCAAGTAGGTGATGTGAATGACAGGGTCGAGAGATGTTATGCCACCCTCGATTATATTCAGGACCAAATGAGAATTGAGCCTAATTCCTCCCAACTGCATGCTAGGGAATCCAAAGCTATTAATGAACTCAGTAGGGCCTTAGATGATCAGGAATCTTTCTTTAAACAATCTTCTCGAATCAAATGGCTCAAAGAGGGGGATAGGAACACCAAATTTTTTCATAAGTCCCTATTGGCTAATCGAAATAGAAGCATTATCCATTCTTTAATTGGAGGTAATGGGAATAGAATTGTAGACCTCTCAGAGATTCAAGGCCAGTTTTAGGAACACTTTTGGGGATCTATAGGGACTAGTAGAGTCCTTCCCTCTTCCAAAGAGTTTGTAGAAAACCTCTTCCCTCTCCCATTACCAGAAGACCTCTCAAAATTCCTTATCGCTGAAGTGTCAGTTCAAGAGATAAGAGAGGTTTTCTTTTTAATCAATCCGAATAAGGCCCCAGGTCCAAATGGCTTTAATGGGTTCTTTTTTTCAAAAAACCATGACTATCATTGGAGAGGAAGTAACGGTTGCTATTCAAGATTTCTTTAGGCATAGAAAGCTCCTAAAAGAACTCAACTCCATTTTTATTTCCCTCATTTCAAAAAAGGCTAAACCTTCTACAGTGTTAGACTACCGTCCAATTTCTTGCTGTAATATGGTTTATAAAGTGATTGCTAAAATTATAGCAAATTGAATGAAAATGTCCCTTCCCCATCTAATTAGCCCAAACCAAAGTGCTTTCACCAAGAATCGTCGAATTGGGGATAACATCTTATTGGCTCAAGAAATTCTTAGGAACTACCATTTTTCAAATAACCATAAGTGTTATGCCTTCAAAGTAGACCTCCAGAAAGCCTATGACTCCATCCAATGGGAGTTCCTCCTAAATGTCCTCGTAGCTATGAGCTTTCCTAGCAAATTCATTGATTGGATTAGAGAGTGCATATCATTCACTTCTTATTCAATTTTGGTCAATAGCTCACCTTCTAAATTCTTTAGAGGGAAATTAGAACTAAGACAAGGACATCCCCTGTCACCCTTTCTCTTCATTATTTGTATGGAAGTCCTCTCTCAGAGTCTAAATGCGAGTCTAGATGGTAACCCTTTCTTCAAGTTTCACTAGAGGTGCAAATCTCTTAAAATTACTCACCTTTTATTTGTTGATGACCTGATGTTGTTCTGTCATGGTGACCTGTCTTCAGTTAAATCTCTGTTAGAGTGTATGGGCATCTTTTCAGAGCTTTCGAGACTGGATATGAACCCTTTTAAGAGCTCTTCTTCTTATCCCTTGACATGGACCATTTGACTTATTCGATTAAAAGGGTTTCGAGTCTCAAGAGAGGGAATCTCCCTATTAAGTATGTGGAAGTCCCTCTCTTAACAGGAAGATTGTCTAGGAGAGATTGCTTACCCTTACTAGAGAAGATAGATGCTAGGATTAGCAAATGGACCAATAAATACCTATCCTATGCTGGTAGGCTTCAATTGGTCATGTCAGTATTTTCTATCTTTAAAGTTTACTGGTCTACTCTCTTTATCCTTCCTTCTTCCATTCTAAAGGAGATTAAGGCACAACTTAGGAATTTCTAGGGCTGGGAAGGTAGATTTAAAATCCAATGCCAAGGTCAAATGGTCAGACATTTGTAGACCCAAAAGGGAGGAGGGTTTAGGGATCAAACACTTACCTACTTGGAATATTGCGTTGTTAGGAAATAGGATCTGGTTTTTGTTCAATGACAATGAAGGTCTTTAGGTAAAGTGGGTTCATATAATCATTCTGAGAAGGAATAATTTATGAAGTGCCAAACCTAATTACAATAGTTCATAGAGATGGAGGAAAATTCTATCTATGAGAGATCAAATAAGGAACCAATTCAGATTTAGGATTGAAAATGGTACATCTATCCTCCTATGGCAGGACGTTTAGCACCCAAGGGGGATCCTACAACACCTTTCCACCTCGAGAGTAATCAATGGATCGGTTTTATATATGGCAGCAAAGGTTTCAGAAGTTATTAGAAATAATGAGTGGTATTGGCAAGAAGCAAATGTTAAGATCCTTGACATATTAAAGCCCCTACTGTACCAACCAAATGCCTCTAATCCTAATTGTTTGGAATGGATTGCCACTCCCTCAAAACAATACAAAAATGTCTCAACTTATACCTCCTTGAGACCACCCATCTCGAAAATCCCTTGTTATAACTTGGTCTGGCATAAAAAGAACAGTCCTAGAAGTTCCTTTATACTATGATCAGCATTTCTAAGGAAGTTGCAAATCAGTGATCGACTACTCTATCTTCACACCCCAAATCATTGTTCTCTGCTCCAACGATAATGAAACTACAGAACATCTATTCTTTGATTGCCTTTTCTCCAAATCAGTCTGGGAACATTGCCTAAATCATTTCCAATTAAGCCTCCCTAATCAGATCAACCTCCTTGCCATTCCCAATTGGCTAAGCCAGGCACCAAATATTCGTACCCTTACCCTAATTGTCTTACCTTGCCTTCTTTTCGCTATTGTTTACAACCTCTGGACAGAAAGGAATACCCAGACCTTCAAAGATGAAGCCTTGGAAGTGGGGAGTTTAAACACCAGAGTGATATCCCAAGTTGTGGAGCTTCTCAGTTCAAACACCGAGAGTAGGTAAAGGTAGGAGCATTTACTACTAACAATTTTTCTTAAGTATTTGTTTTCAGGTGTACAAGTAAATAGCATTTAGATTCATCAACTGCATCAGCAGTGAGCCAAACAGTAGGGAAGTAGCACCCTTCAGTTCTTGACAGGAAAGTAAAATGAAGGGACACTAGCAGTCACTCCTCCTTGATTCTCAGCACCGAAGAAGGGCAGGCAAATTCACAGGAAGCAATGAAGTGGATGCAAGCGATCCACAACAAAGAATTCCTTTTACGTAATCATGTAGTTGACTGGCTTGCATGGTTTTGGCTGGTTGAAGAGTCGGGTAATGTAGGTTGGAGGGATGATTATGGCGTTGTCAATTTGTTTGAGATGTAAGGAAGTTATGCAGCTTCCGAAGGTAGTTGCCTTGTGTAGCATAGGAACTTTAGCTCAACAAGTCTTTATTGGTGTAGGTTGTGCATGGTTTTCAAATGTAGTAATTTTTTGAGCCTTTTGTAGCAGAGTGACTACTGTTCAAGTAGCCTCAAGCATGTACATAACTTTTATATATCTTATAAATTCTTCTGATTTACCAAAAAAAAGTCATGTCATTCTATCTTTACCAATTTAAAGATAGAGGGAAATATGTGGGAAAGGAAACTAAATGTGAACAGAAGCAGAAAAAGAGAAAACTTCTCTTTATCAATGGTGTTGTTGTTTTGCACAAATAGTGAATTTTTATTTTTAATTTCTAAAAATATTAACATGTAATATTATTTACATATAGATGCTCATATGCTAAAGAGTCTTGCTAAAACATGGTAGGTAGGATTAATAGCGGATTCGTTTTACAACAAATTAAAAGTTAGCATTTTATTGCTACACCTGTTAGTTTTGACTAATATTGAAAAATTAGGCAAAATTATAAGTTCACAATGCAATTTATCCTAACATCTTCTTGTCTTTCGCAAACTTTGCTTCATCACCAATGCATTAACTCTTTGCATCACATTGTAATGGCTTCGTTATATTTATAAACTTAAAACTCCTTTCATTAACAAAGCCATAATCAAAGCTTCAATTATATTTCAGTCTATAAGTTTCTTTTCTTTGAGAACTAGGAGAATAGTTTTGCAAAATCAATCATCTTAAAGTTTTTATGTATTTTCTTTTTAGTTTTCCATTGTTATAAAATATCGCACACTTTTTTCCATATACACTCAAGTTTTCATAACAAAAGGTTTTTATTTGTATCATAAAGAAGGAAAGTGGTTGCATGGAAAATGATCGCATAATTGTTGGAATAAGTTGGAATTGTTGCAAAGCTAGTGCGTGGGAATACTTTGCTAGTCAATAACTTACATGGAAAATGATTGCATAATTGTTGGAATAAGTTGGAATGATTGCAAAGCTAGTGCGTGGGAGAAATGCATCATACGTAACCCAAGGGAGCTCCCCACAGATCATTGACTTGGGTTAATCCTAGAAAGGATAATGTATCATACACATCTCCTTCTAGTGTATCGTACAAGGACCAGTAGGATTTTAGTCATGACAAACCTTATAATTCTTAATGAACCACCGCCACAATTTGAAAGTTTATAATGGCCTAATGCACCTAATATATCATGATTATGGACTTGCAGAGTGCTTTACAGGTTACGAAGTGCAAGGCTTTTTCATTTATATTAATAGGCATAACACGTGACTGAAGCTAGACCCACCCCCATAGATTTGCATCCAACTTTGTACATTTGACATTCTCACTTAATAAGTGATAAGCGTAAATTTTCTAACAGACTTGATTCATGTGAATGGAGACATAAAAGCTTGACAATAAGAAGCATCCCTGTGCCATAACACCATCAAGGTCAAACTAAAATAATGTACAATGAATAATACAAAATTGCCCCAATTTCGGGAATTATTCGATCATTTCACATTTCTATACCTGTAATACAAGAATAACGCAGACAAAACTCTATTTGTACTTAGACTAGAAAGATCAAATTTTATCCCCCTTATGATCCAGATTCTATCATACTTCTTTCCCATTCGAATACACCAGATTTCTCTATATCTTGGGGTGTCAAGAGTTGTGAATCTAATGGTTTACTTCCAAGAATATTTGCAATTATAACCAAAAGGGTTCCACACGCATGGCGTTGATCCAACTTCTCTGAATCAATGAAGTTAGATGACAGATCCTTCCAGGGCTGGTAAAATGACCTGCATAATGAGCAGCAGAACATCAGACAAGATAATACTACGTTCTCATAGGTCTTGCCATGTCATAGTTACGTATAACCAAATCAAAACTCCAATAATTCTGCTCAGACTTACCATCTCCACCCAGGATTGGCTTCAGGTGGATAACCAACTTTTGATGACAGTGGCACCATGAGATTTCGATAACAAGGCTTGAAATCTGACACATATAGTTTATCAAAGTTAGTTGGAGCATAGTCACCCACACCAAAAGAAGCAAACTGAATGCTCTCATGACTAGAAACCTAATTACTTGTTCACAAACACTTTTTAGTCCAGTGAAGATGAGAACAACTTTTCTTGAACAAGATTTAAAGAAGAGTAGCACACCTGGGTATTTGGAAGTATCAGAAAAGAGAAGAAGACATAATGCAGATACAGCAGAAGGAAGCACAGGATGATCCATTCCAAGAAGCTGTTGAATGTAAAGGATTGTACAAGCTAGAACTCCTTTACCATGAGACCTACTCTCACTGCTTTCTCTGCCTACTTCCAAATTCTCCAATAAGAAGTCCAAATGTCTCGAGTTTGATCCTTTTGAAATCTTGACATTTACACTACCAAAGTTTGAAGAAAGCATTCCAAGAATTACAGAAGCAATAAGCCAACGTAAAAGTTTTGATTTCAAAGACTCCTCAGCTGCTGATTCCTGTAAGAAAGGGGAATCAAAGCGAGATTCTAGTCTGGAGTCTGACACCAAGGCAGTAGAAACAGACCACGTGAGAAAACTTGAAAGCTTTTCTTCATTCTGCACATTTTAAAAAAATTATTTCCTTAATCAGGTATCGACAGTGAAAAGACAAATTCCTACCTATAGGCCAGCAGTAGAGAAGTAAAAGTTCCCAAGAAAGACCAATACACGCATGCATTATTTTCACATGACTTCCATTGTGTTTCGTCACTGTTCTCAATCTTCTTTTGAGAAAAGTCATTGTTCTCGAATAATTAGCAGTAGAAGATAATCACAAAATCTAATATTATTGTGCTTTATCCATCTATTTTTTTGGAGCTGTACTATTTTAACTTCCTGCACATGCATGTCGACGAAGACAAAAGAGAGAGAGACCTCGCATAAAATGTCAACTGGGGGTGTGCTCATAAGTATGGTTTTAAGCCCAGACTCTGCACTATAGTAAGAACTTGCAGCATCGGGTACATCACAAGCCTGATAAATTTTAAATAAGCCAGCAATTGATACAGTATAATGCGATTGGTATATTTTCCTCTTTTGAGATATCTTTAGTGTTGACATGATTATCTGTAGAAGCACATCAGCCAATCCAACATCTTCATTCGACAACTTTAAGCCATCAAATAAAAGCCTGAAGAGATGGGATGCGAGTCCCATTAGCTGCTCAAGTGCATAACTTTGCAACCACTCATTGATGTTTCTCGATGACACAACATCAGCAACAACCTAAATCCAATAAAGAAGATGAGGAAGGAATATATAAGTACAGAACGAGAAAACACAGAAATCTTTTTAGTTCTATTAGCACTACAACAAAAAGTACCTTTAGGGCAACAGCCAAATGCTGTGAATAAAATATTTGTTCACTTCCATTGAGCATCTTGCTGCTGATTGATATAATAGAGGCCAACCATTGGAACAGGCCACACTTTTCAACTAGATAACGAGCCATCTTATGCAATTTAACTGACTTTTGCACTGTCTAAAAAGCAAAAGAGAATATCGTTATGCTTCAGAAGAAGCTGTTAAGCAACAGTATCATGCAAGAAACACCATTAGCTAAAAATGTTCAAGAGAAAGAATAAAATCATTAATCATGTTATCACATCAAAATCCTAGCAGATGATTTGATTATATAAACATAAGATCAACTATCTAAGCTCAAATAGAGGTTTACATTTCAACTATTCAAATACAAAGAGTGTCTAAATCATCCACTAAGGCCCTCATAATCATTCTTTCATAGGAAGTTACAGAATTTGCAACAAAGAAAATGGCAAGGAACTTGGCTTCATTCTCATGCCAACCAAAAGATGGGCTATACGATAATCTCTCATTTGTAATTCTATACCATCTAAGCCCTTTGTTTGACCACATGAATTCAGATTCCACCATTAAACCTTAATACAGTAATTAGACTAGCAATGCTATATATACACACGTACACATATATATACACAAACACAAACACATACATACATATTGATAAATATAGTGCCCAAAAGAAGTTGATTTGCAGCTGTTGTGACAATTGCAACATCCCTCCTCCCATGTGAAGGTTAAGCTTTGGATGTCCGTCCAAAAGCCACAACCATAGCTATGTAATGTACTCCTCAGGATACTAGCTACCTTATATCCAGCTCATCACTAGTTTTCTCATTCTCAAGGAAGGAGGATTCTCCATCAAACAATGATGGCAGAAAGATTTCACATTCTTAGAAAAACCTTTAAAGAAAAGGTGAAAAATTCATGATTTAGAACAACATTAAACAATCATTGAAGCTTTTCACACTCTTCTACAACAATACCACTTCACTTCTTCCCAAGGAATTTTTAAAATATAATGCCTAGATAGAAGACTGCATCATAAACATAAACAGGAGCAAGATTCAGTTGGTGGGGAGTGATGGCTGAAAAACAGAAAGGCTAGTACACAAAAATATTACCAAGAGGAGTGCAACAAATGCTAATATCTGTTACAATTAGCACAGTACAGAAGGGGAGACCAATAAAATCACTTGGTCAATAGTACGCCCCATTTGTATACCGTTAGATATAGCACAATAAATAGAGGGGTAGACATGGTTCATAAAATTATAAACAAGCACAAATAAAAACAAAAATAAAAATAGAGGTTCATCAAATCATAAGCATGAAGAAAGCAAAAACAATATCTCAGGAAGCCAAAGCCGGTAATTTTAGCACACAAAGTCAGATTTTTTGGTTCTTTAGTATACACTCAAAGCTTCATTAGATTGGATAGCATCATAGGGAAACACAATAATAATATCCATAGATCTACAACGCTGCACAGTTATTTACCTCAAGAATTAGTTCCTTTGACTCATTATCTGAAAGGAAGGAAGAATAAAAACTTAAAAGGGTCTCAACAGCAGAGTCTCTGATATATATCCGAGCGTCGTCATCTAGATTTAACCCTGCACATGCTAGGCGTAACATCCATAATATCTCTGCTTTAAAGTTAATGGAGTTGCTTTTAAGGATAGCGTGAAACAAGGGTATGCCCTGCAACACCAAATGAAGAAAAAGTAAGATTTGTTCATTACAAAAGCAAAACATGGAATGCAAATTCAGAACCACTATCAAAGAAGAGAATACAACAAAGAAATATAAAAGAAAGATTTACGTGATTTACCTTTAAGCTCATCCTATAAGAATGCAACAAATGTTTATTTAAGGTTGCATAATGATCATGTGAAGGATCCAACAGTATGAAAGATGACTCGGCAGCAAAAATAGTCATAACAGAAGGAATTCTTTGCCATGGCTCTTCTATACCATTTTGCACATATGTTAACAGAAGGCTAAGTCGCATTATATCCTTTTTCTTTGGGCCCTTCTGCATTAAACATATTAAATAACAGAAAACAATAATTAAATGTTAAAAGAAATGCATATGCCATGTGAGCAATAGTCACATGTTTCATCAAAACCAAATCATAAACTTCCAGACTAACCACAAACTACTACAAATTCTGCTGAGCAAGAACAAATGACCAGGTCATCTTGTCAGTGAAATCCATATAAATTGAGTAAACAACTGCTGAGAAATAACACCTTCAAATTTGTTGTTGTTTATTTGATGACATTTATTAAACTTCAGGACTTATTTAATGACTTGCATTCAATATAAAAGGATATGGCATTTGACACTTTTACCGCTATTGCATCCTTATATCTACTAAGAAACTTGCTTTCAATATAAAAGGCTGTGGTATTTGACACTTTTACCTCAATTGCATCCTTATATCTACTAAGAAATTCATATCCCAATTTTCTCATCCCAACATCAAGTGAAGATATACTGATGAATGCAAGTGCAAGAACACCCAAAGCAGCATATTCCACAGCTTCAACATAGTTCTTTGGTAAAGTATGAATTGCAAAGCGCAAGATGAAAACAGGATCATATAGATGTCCGCATCTCTGCATGAGAAAACAATTAAGTACATCATGACTATTGAAGCCACAAGAGGATCATGACTATGGCAAATGAAAAAATGCAGATCAACATGAAAGGACAATTAAGACCATACCTCACAACATTCTCCAAATTCATGATGCTGAGGCCCATTCAAGAATGGAAGGTCTCCATTCACAGTTCTATCATAAGGAAAATTTAGCACTGTTCTCACACACACTTTTGGATCAATTGGGAAGTTATCTCTAAACTGAATTCTTCGTCGTTCTTCAACTGCTTCTGTGTCAGTCATAATATCAGATGTATCTCGATCCAAAGCCCATTCTTGCCTTATTTTCCCAGCAGCAGTTCCCCAAAGGTAATCCATGTCAGCAAGAACTTCATTGATTGACGTATCAATAGATTCAATCTCAAGCATCACATGGTATAGCTCCAAGTCAATTTCAGTAAGTGTTCCACCATAAGAAGATAAAAGCAACAAATACAACTCTTTGAGATTTATGTCAATATCTCTTCCAGAACTAGAACCACTTTGGTTGAAGGTTAGATGAAGGAGTAATCTGAGTAACTTAACAATTTCCAGATGTTTCAAGTCCAACTCACACATTTCCAGATTGTTTCCAGGACGACAGATAGCCAATGAACTAAGGATGCTGGACATAGGTCTGACAAAAGCACCAGTCTGAGATGTAAATGGTTTGGCAATTGCACGAATGGTAGAGGCAAACTGAGAGTGGGCAATTAACAAATGAAAATATAGAGAAAATGGAAATTTTCCATCTGAAAGTGAAGCCACAATAGTCCGAAGAATTTTCAATGTTTCCGGATCATCAAACCTGTAAAGAAGGGATGATCTTATCAATTGTTCAAGGAAGGAAATGGAGTGGGATTCAGTTAACCCATCACGAATCTTTGTGACTAATTCAAGAATGGTTCTTAAAATGAATAATTCAAGGTATCTGTAAAGTTGCAAACAACTGCAGTTCTTTTCAGATCTACGATCTTCCAAGATATATAAGCATTTCTTAACCACAGATTGCCAAGTTCCAACTAAAACATTTATAAGGTGCAATCTACATTGAATCTCCTTATCAGAAAGTTCTTCAAAACAAAACTCCAGTTTCCCATCTTTTTCTTTTGGAACAGAAAGAACCAGGTCAGTCTCTGGGAACAAAAGTAGTCGACAGAAAGATATTTTGGCAATAACTCTGTTAATGAGTTCCATTGACTGGTCAACAGAATAATTTTCCATCTCACTGTCACAATCTAGAAGATTATCTTGTACAAGAAAACACTCAAAAAAGGAATTAAAAAGCTTCAATCGCTGCTTCACTTTTTTGTGTCCATTAAAGACAAAATGATACTGTAACATACGAACTGCCTTTCCAAGAAGACTATTATTCACAAGAACAGTAAGCTCTTCAACAGAAGATGGAAAAAACCTGCTAGCAACTTCCTGAAGTACAAATTTAGAGCCAAAACTCTCCCAGTGATGGAAACTACTTAAGATAAGTTTTGAATAAAATGAAGGTATAACTTCAAAATGCACATATTGTTGCTTTTCCCATGATGTGAAAATAGAATTCATGTATGACAAAGCAGCAGGCAGAAGCATCATAGATTCCTCATGTGATAGAGTTAAAGCACAATGCTCTTCGACCACCTTGCTCTTAAGCTGAGAATCTTGGTTTACACAGTTTAGATAAATCTTTCCAAAGACTGACAAATGCAGGGGACTTGATTCAACAAGAAGAAACAATAATTTAGCTTTTGTCATGCTAGTCCTGGACATGCAGTAAGAAAGAATCTCCAAAGGTGTGCCCGTAATAACTCGTGACAACACCAAGCTTAAAGGATGAAGCATCCCTTGTTGCATAACTTTCAGTATATAAACAGCATTAATGGCGTCTAGCAAACAACTATAAGCAGAATCCAGCTCAAATTTGACAGCTAACTTGCACACAAAAAGATAAATCTCCTCTACAAGATCAAAATTGAAAGACTGTTCTTCCATTGTCCAATAAAATGGCACTTTCTTTGTCACAGACTGCTGCAAAAAAGTACACAAATTCTTGAAAGCATCACCAGCAATGCAAAATCCAACAGAGAGAAGTGGTAGCCAACAAGATTCCTGATCTGTTAACTCATTCAAGTCAACTTTACCAAAAATCCAATGCACTAGTTCAAGAAGGTCAAATGGAGATACGAATTGAATCAATGTATGCAAAGCATTAAATGATGGAAGAAGGGGTGATAAGTCGTGAGTCCTAAAGCATAGGTTAATCTTCTCCCTTAATATCAGAATCAACTTTTCAGTAAAGGAGTTGATGGCTGTTAAAAGTTGCTTGTTGGCATTATTTTTCACCTCAAGTATCGAAAGTGTCTCATTAGATGAAGATAGCAAGTGGTCAAAAGATACTTTCAACATATTCAACAGAAGATGATCAATCCTGTGAACTCTCTGCCTTGCAACACCAATAATTTTCTTCAAACTGTCCCAAAAATTTTCCTGTTTGAAAACCTTATCGCAGCTCAAAGGAGAGGCCAAAGAAGCTGTCACTGCAGGGTGACAAAATATAGTTTCAACCACTTGCAGAATACTTCCTGCAGAAGGATGAAAGTTGGTACTCATGGGAGGTTCAGAATCAGGATTGGCAGCTAGTAGCTGAGCAAGTAGAACCTTCGCAAAAATATAGCAAATTTCAGCAAGCTCACTAGGTTCAGCCAATTGCTTAGATTCATAATTCAAACGTATCTGATGAAACCAAAATAGAATAAGGTGCAGATAAGCGATGAGAATATCACTTTTGCACTCAGATAATTTAGCCACAAGTAAGTCTCTTATTTTTGAGCCATCTGATGAAGTAGGAATATATGTGCCTACAATTGCAGGAAACAGTACATGAAAAGGAACCTGCCTCAGAAAGACACCAAATGCAGCTGCAGCTGCAGATTCACCTACTTCAAACTGGGTATTAGGGTCTACGTCTTTAGCTAAAATATCAACATTTTTCCCTTGAGGATTGTACATAGAAACAGCCATTTCTAGGCTGGAAAAGAAAACTTTAGGCCACAACCTCAAAACACCAGCAAGAAAATTTTGGTCATAAGAGACTATTGATGATAAGGATATAGGAACTCGAAGTTGTAGATAAATTTCCATAACTAAAGGAAAATTTTCTAAAACCTCGTCAGATGTGGCACATATCAAGGCTGAACAAAAAGCTTTTGTTATTCCGGTCCTTTCACCATCATAATCACACTCTATGTTTCTTTTTACTTCACCAAGCATCAGCTTAAAAGAACTACCAACAGTCGAAGCTTGCTGTTCCACAAGGACAAAGCTCCAAGTTTTTTGATCTAATATTCTCTCAGCAAAGAGCAATAAATTCTGCAATGGTTTCCACTCACACAATAGACCAATTGAGCCATTAACTCGGGAAAACTGCTTCTTAAGCTCCTCAAACAAAATCAATCTAACCAAAGCAGCTAGTAAGCGTGCATCTTTCTGTGAATAAAAGAATAGTTTTAAGTTAATATCATGTACGGTCAGTTCTTTTTGAAAATAAAAGTAAATACATGTACCTGGATTTGCAACAAGTACGTCAAGGTATTACTAACATAAAGTGATATCATCGACTTTTCAGGTAAGGTAAAGGTTCCAGATTCAGACTTGAGTAACCTTAAACACTTCTGTAAGACACATATAATGAGAGGACCGAACTCAGGCGATACATCTGCAAGGAAAAAGACAATGATGCAATAAAAAGTATGCAAATGGGAAAATCATCTTCTGACCCCACACAAGATTGAAATTTGCCTTATATTAATGCAAACGCCATTAATATACCTAATAATCAATGAGAAGCTTAGGGAATTGATAAACAATGTACCTAAGATGAACATGCAGAAAGGGGCAAGAATAGCACAACTAAATAGTTGGACATCAGCAGTTCAAATTCAGTTCTGAATATCAAACAGCACATGCCTACCACATACCTTTAAAGTCCTCCAAATTGTACACATGATTCCTAAGAATATTCCAATATTTGAATAAGTTGTTCCCAACTGTAGAAACTGCATCACATAAAAATGAGATAGCAACTGGTGAAAAGTTCAACAGAAATTCTGTTTCCTGAGCCTCCAAGGATGACTTAACCGCATCATAGCCAGGCAAATATAGAAGCCAGGCACCAATTTCATGAAAGTTTCTGTCAAAGGCACCAGTACTCAACATAGCTGCTCGTGCTAGATCATAAGCTTTCACTTTTATGTCATCTATTGATGAAAAAATTAACAGGTTAATAAATGGCTGCAGATGCTTGTACATCAGCGGTGGGATTCTAATGGCTTGACCACTGCTTGGAGACCATTTAACGTACTCAACAAGAAGGGATAGTAGAGAATCCTGCAGATAAATTGGAAATGCTAGAGGATTGTTGAGAAGATTGATGAAAAAATCAAATGATCCCTCCAAGACAAAAGGCATTGTCAACTGCAGAATAAGTAACCAAAGCTACATAAGAGTCAAACATGAGGAACTGTTTCTCTAACTGATTCCCAATTCAAATAAAATAATAACATAAAGTACCAAAGCATAGTAGTACACTGATATCCCACTATTTCTTTTGAAAATTAATCCTGCAATCACATCCATCATCATGACTAGAATAGAATAAACTAAAACTTACAAGATAGATCTTGAGAGCATCAAGCAGCTTTGAATGAAAGAACATCTCTGCATCCTTTAGAGTAGAAATGGGCACAGAAGTCAAGTCAGAATCCCAGATATCTGACATGGAATTTGTAAAGTCCTTTTCCACATCCGTCTCATCAGGCATATTTGTGTCCACAATCTTTTTAGTGTCCCCAGGCCAACCGCTGTCTAATGCTGAGCACATCCCACCTACAACAATGTCAGTGCTACTATTTATAAAGCTTGATTTCAATCTTTTTGACTTGTTGCTATGGTAGTCATCAAAATTCTCTTTATCTGCCATTCTTTTCAGGCATGGATGATAGGTTCTGTTATGGCTACTTAATGAAGAAAGTAGATTCAATAAAACTTGTGGATCAGGTAATCGAGTCCGAATTTCATTCTGGATTTCCTGCTTAAGATATCTCCATTTTTCTTTCCTTTGTTCCCTGGAACAAGAAAGGTCTATTGCCCTCAAGAAGGACGCAAACAAATTAAGCATCTCCAAAAGAAGCCTTAACATTCCATTTTTCACAAGAAAGTGTGAATGAAGCAATCCCCTATTGATTACTGATCGACCGAATGGGCAAGGAGATATGCAATTGATCACATTCTGCACTTCTATATCATCTACGGAAGGTGACTCGTGGGTTTCAGAAGAGAGGAAATTAATAGGTAGACCTACACGTACTGAGGACACCAGATATGCTGCCAAAGAAATAGTAGCAAACCTGCAAATAATTTAATTGCCACACATATATACAGAAGCAAATTGACAAACAAAAAGAAAAGGAGAAATAACAAACAACTTGAATTTTAAATAATCTTACCAGTTAGGCGAGGCATAATCTTCAAGGTTGTAAGGGAATTCCTCCATGTATGCAGAGCCAAAAGAAGGTCTGCCCACAATGATTGCTGAGAGCAAGTCTCTATGATAAGCTATTTCTGTTGCTTTTAGCTTCTTCATCAACACTAAAAGTCTCTTTGCATTACCCTTCAATGGATTTGGATGTCTTTTCAAATCAGGCATCAATCCATTGCAAGGATCAGTACACACAACTTTTAGTACAGAATGTGCCAACTCGGCTGCTGGTCCACCATTCTCCCACGCTGAAATGCCAACTAACTGTTCCAAAGTAACACTCCCAAACAGAACACTCCGAAGACCAGGGGGCACAAGGGACTCTTGAGTAAGAACCTTCTCTTTCAGTGTTGATAAGACATAAATAACGGTCTCTTCATCATCACTACCAAGCCCACGAAGGACACCAGAATAAATTTCCTTCTGCTGTAAGATCCACTTCAACAGTCCTGGTTTCCCCACCTCCAAAAATGACATTGCAAACCCAACAAAAGCCTTTCTAGTGGAATGCTTCCTTTCTTTCTCGTTCTGCCTCCTTTTGTGTTCTGCAAGCTTGAAGAATCCCTGGAGCTTGAAATTGAAATTTTTAGCAACCTCAGAAGCCAAGCCTGAACCACGTCTTACAACAGAAGTCATCAACAAAAGAGCTGCATTTTGACGCTTTCCTTCTTTACTACTCAATTCCTTATAAACATCCTCCAGCTTCTCTGTAACAAGCATCCGAGCAAACTTATCGAGTACCCGACTTACAGCAATTCTCTTCTTATCATCTGGCTGATACTTTCCATCAGAATGACTAAGAATAGCAGAAACTAATGACTGAATATACGACATGCCAGGTTTCCCAAGTCGAAGCTTCCAAGGCCCCATAAGTTCAGAGAAATTTGAAGACATTTGTACGTATTGATAGAGCAAAGCACGGCCAGCATTACCTCTGAGTAACTTGATGAACTCTTTCGTAGCATCTGAACACAACTTAATCTCCACAGAATTGATATTATGCAGTATTTCTCTAAGCTTAGCCTCATATGTTGTTTCGAAACCGAAGCTGGGAACTTTCTCGCCCCCATCGTCATCGTCATCATCCAATACAGCTGCAGTATAAAAATAAACAATTTATCAGAAAAAATCCCTTTTGCAGCGGTTTCTAACCAACGTATCATTGAAAAAGAAAAAAAAGAGAGCAGTCAATTAAGTATTTGAACCTGGGTCATTGGAAATTTGCCTCATTGATGAGAATAGAGCAAGAAAGCTTGCTTCTTCTTTTTTTTTAAAAAATCTTGGTAGCTTCTGTTTAGGGTTTTAGAAGTAGGGTTTTAAGCAAACAAAATAAAACAGGGAGGAGATTTTAATTTATCCAAAAGGGGGAACCTTTGGAGGGTGAAACCTATCAAAAATAGTTATAGATTTCTGTAGCTTTGGAATTTCCATGTAAACCTTGGGTATCAGTAAATAAAGTTTCCTCTCCACCCTTCACAGACACATTCACCTCCCTCCGAATCCCACCCGTGGACACAATCACCATGGCACTGTACAATCTTGCTATTGGCCCAATTTACACAATAAATTTTTTTTCCAGAGCATCTCCTTGCAAACTTCAGTAGGCAGCAATTGTTTACAAGGAAACATGTTTTAATAATTTGAACTACCTAGAATAGCTTCCCTTACAAAGGTAGTTAATTATCGGAAACATGTTTTAATAATTTGAACTACCTAGAATAGCTTCCCTTACAAAGGTAGTTAATTATCCCAAAGTTGATTTTTTAGAATTAATATCTCTAACTAAGTCCACATCTAAGTAATCTTCCAACACATGCTTTCCTTTACAGCCTGTTTGGAAACTTGTGAGTTGAATTCATTAACGAATTGAATTCAATTATATAATGAGATTGAATTAAATTCAATTTACACTGTTTAGAACAAATCCAGTAATATTAAAATTGAATTCAACTACACTGTTTGGAATAAATCTAATAATATTATAATTGAATTCAATTATTTCATATGACACATTTACATCTTTACAAGGTCGTTTTGACAAAGGAACATGTTGTGGATAGGGCGATGCTCATCCATAATTCTAGACAACTATATTATAAAATAATAATAATAATAATAACTTATTATTATTATTATGAGCTAATTTATATTAGTATATTATGATACTTGATTAATATAGGTCTAATAGTCATATTGTGTCTATTTTATTATTATTATTAGTAGTATTTAATAATAATATTATTATTATTATTAAAGTAATTAAATTCAACTTAAATTAAATTTTTAAGATAATTATAATATATTATTTGATTGAGTTGAATTTAATTAATTTATTTCGGAAGACAAGTTAAATTCTAATTTAAAAATATTTGCTTAGTTTATATGTGATATTTATTAAGTATGTGTTCTTCCTTTGTGTTCTAAGTTAATACAACTTTGTTCTTGCTATTTCTTCATCGGTATTTGATATAGTCCTCCTCAGCTTCTATCTTTCAATACACCAGCAATAAGGGATTCATGGCTGCTGAGGTTGTGGCAGGATCCTTTCTTAATGCTTTCTTCCAT
The DNA here is from genome assembly GCA_026546855.1 of Erythroxylum incrassatum. Taxonomy (NCBI): domain Eukaryota; kingdom Viridiplantae; phylum Streptophyta; class Magnoliopsida; order Malpighiales; family Erythroxylaceae; genus Erythroxylum; species Erythroxylum incrassatum. The sequence continues at coordinate 35,693,462 of JANVCL010000214.1, read as the reverse complement.
TCAATATTTAACAGAATGGCTTCTCAAAGATTTGCGGACTTCTTCGGACGTCAGAAGCTCAGTGATCATCTCTTGCAGAAGTTGAAGACTGCCATGAACTTCGTTCGAGGTGTTCTTGACGATGCAGAGGAGAAGGAGATCACAAAGCCAGCTGTGAAACAATGGCTTGACGACCTTAAAAATGCCTTCTTTAAAGCTGATGATTTCTTGGATGAGATCAATTATGAAGCTACTCGGCTTGAACTCGAAGCTGAATCTCGATCCATCACAAATGAGGTTCGCAAGTTTCTACACCCTCAGAATTTGGAACAGAAAGAGACAGGAAGGAATGAAATGAAGTGTCTGCAACCTCAAGAGTTCAATTCACGCGAGTTTTTGCGTGAATTGAATTTATAAAGGAAGTTGGGTTTCAACCCACAAGTGAATTGAATTCATACCATTCCTTTTTATTCCAAACAAGTGAATTGAATTCAATTACAAGATTGAATTCAATTCATTGCTTTCCAAACAGGCTCTTACTAAAATACAAATATATCATAATTGTTCCTTGGAGATGTCAAAGAATCCATTTGACTACTACCTAATGTTCTTATCTTATGTTAGATAGGAATATACGGACAACAACAACAACGCTGCAGTATCATCATATCATGAAATATATATAAGACTATCTGTTGCAGATGAGTAAGAAATATTGTTCACTTCCTCCATTTCTAGTTATAGAATGTAGTATTGCATATACACAAAGTGCATATTAACTCAAGTACTTTTTTAACATATTTTTCTTGAGATACTCATGATAACTTTTTTGGCCTACCTCGAGTGAGAATTTAGAGAATTTGTCTTGCTAGTCCCAAATTTTTTATGGCAAAGGACTTGCTCAAAGCAAAAATCTTCTTATGATTATATCTATAATCATGTCATCTACATTAAGTATGAATACAATGAAATTACCTTCAACATATTTCTTCATAATGACACATGGTCAATGAGAGTTTTCTTGAAATCATGATCGGCTATAAATGAATTAAAATTGTTAAACCATTATCTTCGAGCTTGCTTTAATCCATAAAGACTCTTCTTTAATTGACTTATCATCTTTACTCCTTAATAGATCGTCTTAATTGAGATTTTACAAGTTCAATAAGATTAATATTTTCTTTAATCTGCTTATTTTGACTTACCTCTTGATCGCTATTCATTGGTAATAGAGATTAAATTTATCAATACTCACACTATCATTATTATGAATCAAGACTTCCTTTAAATCATTTCATATAATAGGAAGCGGACTAAGATTAGAATAGATTGATAATATCAGTAAAATCTTCACAGCCTCACCCCAATACTCTCTACTATGATTAGCTCTTATACATTTTAATTTCTAACTAGTCTTTTATTTCACCCTAATACAAAGTCCTTGAATACTTCAATTACCTAGTTTTTGGATTTGAATAAGAATACCAATACTTTTCTTAAAAAGAAATCAATCAAAGTAACAAGGTATAATGCACCACCAAATGATCTATTAGTTATTAAATAAAAATTAGTATGAACCAAATCACGAATACGTGTTTCTCCTAGTAGTATGTACAAGTTTACAAAATGAAATTGTATGTTATTTTTAGTTGAAAATATTAGTGTAACTATTAAAATTTTACCTTTAATATTAGGAAGATGTTACTTTTAAGCAAAGATCTATAATCCCTTTTTACTTATACGCCCAAGTATTTTATGTTATAACTTCAAGTCATTATAATCAACAACAAAATTTATCTCCCTTTTACAATATTTTCCTCACCTCATGTATAAGGATCCTTCTTTCTTCCTAAGCCACAATCAAATTACCTTTAGTGAGTGTACATTTTTCATTTCTATGATGACTCTCAAAAACATCATCGATGAGTTTTTCTATTTAGATAAGATTGAGGTGCATGTCTAGAGCATGCTTCACATCCTTTAGCATAAGCATATAACTTATTTTTATTGATAAGATGGCATCACACATACCAATAATACGAAATTTATCTTCATTCTCCATTTTGACAATACCAAAGTCTCCATGTTTTTTGGATGAGAAGTAACCTGTATATGGAGGGACAAGAACGAAGGCATTAGAATCAACAATCTATAAATCATCATTATAGGTTAGATTAAGACAATTGTGAATACCAATGAAGAAAATATCTTCTTTTGTAGGTATATATTAGTATTTCTATCTTCTTCTTTTTTTGTTTTTGTTCAATCTAATTTGGCTTAAATTTTTTATCCCATTAGTCTCTCTTAAAGATTTGACATTTAGATTTCTGTTGTCATTGCTTATTATAGTAATAGGAAACAAGCTTGGAACAAAACTTTGAGCTTCCTATAGATTTTCTTCAAGCTTTGTTTCTTTGTAGGTTCTCACTTCTTCATTGATTTTCAATGATATTTTCCCTGAATGCTTTACGGATTCATGCTCTTTTCTTCTAGCTTTTTCATTCAGAAGACTATTACTTACGTCTAAGTTTTCTACTGTGAAAAGAGTGACAATAAGTTTACTCCAACTCTTATATAATGAATTGAAAAGAAGTAACACTTATAACTCATCATCAACGGACATTTTTACCTTTGATAGCTTGTTGGTAAGTCCTTGGAAACTATTCAAGTGTTTGATCATATTTTGGCCATCTTTATATTCAAACTTTGCAAATCAACTTATGAGATGCACCTTATTACATAGCATCTTATTTTGAATCATAAAATTCAACTTTTGACCATAATTCATAGGCATTTATTTAAATTGACATATGTTAGAATAAACTTTTTCTATGTATTTCTACATCATAGCCACTACTTTTATATTCAATAGTGTCCATTCACTATCATTCTTTCCCTCTGGTTTTTTAGTATTAACAGTTAGTTCATGTAAATCTTTACAATATAAATAGCCCTTCATCATTGGCTTCCAATAGGACTAATTTCTATTTTCAACTTGAACGTATCATCTCCATGGATGACCAAATCATCCATCTCAAATCATACAAGAAAAATAATACTCTAAACTAAAGTTTTGATACAATTTTTGGGAGAATGTAATATATAATATGAAAGTTATATGCTTTTCTCTTTATGTGATTAAAGTAAGCACTAAAAATAATATGGAAGTAAGTAAAAAAGTAGAAGGAGAGCACAAAAATTTTTACATAAAAAATCCCTTAAACCAAATGAAAAAAACACAAGACTGTAGCTTCAATAAACTTCTACTATATCAAAGTGGGATTATAATGATTCCTTAACAGATACTCTCATCTAAATAAAATGAAATTAAATAAGAGTCTCCCTCATAATTTTAAGAAACATACACTCAAATTTGAGACATATAAATAATTTCTTAATTTTCTTCAGTCTAAGTAGATTTTTCCTCTTACTTGAAATAAATTGATAAAATGTATTTTTTCTCTCCTACTTATAGAGGGCTTAGTGCAATCTTCTAAAATTTTTAACTAATGTTAACATTTTCTAAAATTTAAGTAATTTTCTATAAATGATCAAACATTTTTCCATGAAAGGATTCTAATTTACAGTTATAAAAGACCCAATACACTAAAGGTCTTAAATATCAATGATAAAAAGAACTTCTTTTAATGTTGTACTTTAAGTATGCATTTTATTTTTCTAACTGTGTATTGAAAAGCACAATTGATTCACTTCTAATTTCTTGAGATCTTAGAAAAAACTACAACTTTAGACACCAGCAAAGTTGGCATTGTAGTATATGGTCAAATAAAGAAACTAGCCTAGTCACTCACTTTTGCTTATCCTTTGTCCAATTATATAAGAAAGCTAAAATTTTATAAACTTCCCCTAATGCACTCAATTGGTGACTCGAATTTCATCAGAGGGAGTCTACTAGGAGCGAGATACAAAACAAGAAGAGGACTTATTCTTAGGCAACAAGTAATGGAACTAATAAAGTATTTTTGTTTGCCATTAGTAGCCTTTTTTTCTATTATTAACCCATAACTCTATATATTATCCAAATATTGTTCATGATTGGATAGAGTCAAATAGAGGCTTATGATCCTTGAATGCTAATTTTTTGTGGTGATTGGAATGCCAAAGTGTTTGAATGGAGGTTGTTCTAATATAAAGCCTGATATTTTGGTGATTTGATATGAAATGTCATGGAATCCTAATGAATTTGATAGATTCTATATTAGCTCAACAAATAATTAGCAAGTCATCAATAACAGATAAATTGAATTTTTTTAACTCAATTGTAAGGATACTTGAATCTTGTTTCTTGATCTATGTTCCTTTTTATTATGCGAGTGAGTATTTTTCTACAAAGGGTGAAGATGTAGGTGATAAAAGATTGTCTTAGAACATTTGAGTAGGTTCTCTATTGATGATCCAATATGATGCTATGAAAAATGCATTCTCAAATCCACTAAATTTATTATGCTAAAAAGCCAAAAGTTTTCATAAGTATTAAGATAAAGCTCTAATTAACATAATAAAGAATCTTTTAGAAGTCTATTTTTAAAGTTTAACTCTTAATCCCTTTTCTTTATATAGCGTCTAAATATTTCTTAAGCAATAAGTATGTTGTCCTTAATGTTCCTACCTTGCCTAGATGCTCCTTGATTTAGGTGTAGCAAACTTTTCAGAATTGGTTATAGTCTTAAAGTTAATAGCTTGGAAATAATTTTATAAACTATAATATAAGTCTATAATCTAATAAGTTTAAGGGATTATGTATCTTAAATATAAGGCATACGAAGCTTTTATTGAAATCTTTTGGTAGTTTGCTTTTGGGAAGAACTCTTGTATTGTTATTTTGATTGTAACGCCTATCAGATAACATATTTTTTTTGGAAGAATAATGAATTCATTACATTAAGGCTTGAAGTTTTGTTTAGGTCTAAGCTAAATAAGGCTTCCTTTATGTGTGAATTTGTGACTATTCTTTTAAGAACTAGCTCCTGCTCATTCATGATAAACTGAGGAATGAATGAGTTAACTTTTCAACTTTGCCAAAGGTTGTTTTGAAGAAACTGAGTGCATGTCTCTTCGATTCCTTCTTATTATTTAAGATATAGTCCTTAGAGTTTTATATAGAGGTGATTATGTTAACATTTCTCCTTGTTTGCACAATATTATGAAAATATTGAGTATTATTATGTCCTTCACTTAACCATTAGATTATTGATTTTTGTCTTATAAATAAGATGCGGGCTTATATTGCCTTTATATGCTTGATTATAGCATTCCTACCATCAGCTTAAGTCTTTCATTGTCTAGTTCAAAGTTCAGATCCTCCTATCATTTGGTGAGATTCGATAGAGCCTTAGTTTTATTATATAGTGTGTCACTATATCTAGTTATATCAGAACTAACCTCTGTACATAGTAGAAGTAAGGTTGTATACTACTAGACTTTTGCAGGCCCCACGCTCATTGGGACTTTCACTGTTGTTATTGTTGTTGTGTCAATATATCTAGTTGTGTTAAAAGATTTAAGTTATTCCTTTATAGCCTTTAATTTTTGTGTGCCTTTAAAAGCCTTATATCCTTCAACTCTTATTACCAAGCCTTTTTTTAATTACCTCGTCAATTGTAGAAACTTATGTGTGGTAAACATAGAATCTAAAGGATTTTTTTGTTGCCTATTAATATTGTTAAAAACACGTTAATTGGAGTGTGTTTCAATCATAGAGGATTTGAGAAATGTGCTTTATTATTAGTAAGCCATCTAATTATAGTTAATCAAATATTTGTCAAGCTTTTTTCTCAAGAACAAGCTACTACTTTATTTATTGTTCCACTTGATTTGAATGCCTTCATAGTTAAAATTTGTTAACCCTAAATGATTTAGGCACTTAATTAGTTCTTCATTATAAGGATTCATCCTAAAAATTGTTCTTTTTACTTCACCTAAGTAGAATATACAATTAAAATATCCTATAATTAAGTCATATATCTGTGATTTTATGTTGTAAAGTAACAAGATATGACGTTCTTTTTTGAAATTTTAGATTTGAAGCATATATAAAATATGACATTTATTCTTATGTTTGAGTTGATTATAGTTTACTTAAATATGGAAACATAGTGTCAGATTTGTTAGATTTGCATGGTAATTGGTGTTTAGATCCACTTAAGACGGTTGTCCCGAACGAAATTCGTAATTCTTTAACCAAGATTTACAGGTTGTAGTTGGGTATAAACAAGATCGTGTTGTATGGGGAGGAGCTGCTGATGGGGTTTATTCTATAAAAAGCGGCTTTTCAGTGGCTGTTAAATGAATCGAGAATGTTAAACATTGCACAATCAGAGGTTAATTGGAGTTAGATTTGGAGGATTCGAGGACCGGAGAAGCTTAAGACAATGGTGTGGCTTATATGCATGGCAGATTACATACTCAAGTGTCGAGGCACTGGATAAAGTTAACCAGTTCTGACATTTGTTCGCGACGCAATCGAGAACTAGAGATGATCAAACATGTTATGCGATCCTGCCCCAAAGTCCATGTAATTTGGGAGTTCGTGTTTGGTTCAGGTAATTTTCCTTACTTTTTTCTCTTGATTTTAGGGACTGGCTTAAATCTTTTATTATAAAATCTTCTAGTAATGGGTCAGGTGACTGGGATACTAAATTTGGAGCATGAATCTAGGAAATTTGGAGGCTTCGTAATCAGGAAGTGATTGATAGAAAAATTTTAGATAATCATGCTCAAATGACATGGACTTGGCAATTTATTCATGATTTTGTTTGTTATTTTTCCATGTATCATAATTTTGATAATGAGATGGTTAAATGGGTGAAGTGGATGCCTCCAAATGGTGACTTTGTCGCTCTCAATGTCGATGGAAGTTCTATTTGAAATCCGGGTCCGGCAGGTATTGGTGGCGCAATTCGAAATGAGCAAGGAGCTTGGTTGGTTGGGTTTTCGGCGTCAATTGGTTATAGTTCGAATATGGAGGTCGAACTTCTAGCTATCAAAAGAGGATTGCTTTTGGCTTGGGACAATAGATTTTGGAAAAAATTTCTCTGGTCAAATTCTAAAGAGGCTTTGAGACTTTTGGAAGGGAGGAATTGGGTTACACATTGTCATGCAAATATAATTTATGACATCAGAGTTTTGTTGCAAAGAAATTGGTGTGTGAAAATGGATCATTTGCTTCGAGAAGGAAATTCGGTTGCAGACCATTTCACAAAGCTAGTGAGTAGTTCTACTGCCAAGGAAGAGCAAGTTCTAGACTTGCCACTAGCTTTTGCTTCTCTTCTATTACTGAATGATGTCGCTGGTACTTTGTATTTAAGGAGTTGATTTGTGTTTGTTGCGTTTTTCTTTTTCGATGTACCAAAAAAAACCATGGAGAAATTAATTATAGAGTTGGAATTGTTTTAGGTGTGGAAGTGATTAGGGACATATACCACTATGACCCTTCTATCCTCATGAGCTTGGTAATTAAACAACGTCACTCACTTCCTTTCTAAAAGCCAAAGAATATCTTATAGTCTTTTAGCTTTTACTTTTGTTCTAAACAGGCCACTAAAATTTTGTTTCTTCTTAAACTGATAATTTTAAAGCACTTATTTTTTTTGGATAAATTAAGCCCTCTTATATTCAATCTTATGATAAATATTAAGAGTGAGAAGACAATTGTTAAGTACCTTTTTTCTTAAACTTCCTCCGTGGTTTCTTCTTTATGCTTGAAACAAACCCCTCCATCTATGAAGTGTTAGTAGGTATTGGCTGGGGTGTCTCCTTATGATTATGTTCTTATGTTTTCTTTTACGAGCATTCTCTTAGGCCCCGTTTGTTTTCGTTTTTTTCCTTGTTTCTTGTTGTGGTTTGTATAAAAAATGAAACTTCCTCTTAAAATACGTTTGGTTATTTATTATTTTATTATACAATTTTCAATAATAAAAAATTACAATCGTTTTACAAAAACAGGAAAATTACGTTTCTATAATTTTTCACAACAGAAAATATACGTTTCCCTAACATATAAAAACCTATTGTTGTTTTTTCACAAAAACAAGATTTTTTTCTGCGCCGACTTCAGCATCTTCTTGCTTCTGGGTCTCCAGGTTTGTCACAAAAACAAGTTTTCTCTCTGCGCCGACTTCAGCATCTTCTTGCTACGATTTTTCTGGATTGCTCCAGATTTGTGTTTATTTCTTTTGCTTGTTATTGTAATGTATCTTTATTATTCTGTTTCACGTATTTGTTATTTGGGTGTGCTTTCGTATCTCTTATAGATTAGAGTCTTGTCACTGCTAGAATGATAAGTTGTCTTAATTAAGATGCAAAGGAGGTTATAGTGGTGGGCAGTTGATGGTGGTTTCTTGAAGAAAGATTGATCAGAAAAAGATTGATCAAACAAAGGACATGGCACTGGCAGGTTGATATAAAAACTTTTGCATAATATTTTTAGATCCTAGTGTGGTTGGTAATGAATCAGTGTTGGGGCCCAAGTAGGAGCCTAGACACCATCCGCACCGTCGAGAAGCACCACGTTTAACTCATTCTCTGAAGATGAAAACAACAGTACTAGAGGCATTGATACTGGTGAAGCCACTGTGTTATCAACCAGTGCATGTTGGCTTTCTACAGCTAGTTCAGGTGCCAGTGCGTGAACAGTTGATGAAGAAGGATACTCAGGTGAGAGAAGCTCTTTCTTTTCAGATTTTGGAGCTGCAACGTAGTAATACTCAGTAGAGATTATTTCATTATGCTGTTATTGTGGGGTTCTACTTATAGCAGAAGAGTTAGATGGGTTTTGGCTAGTTAACATAACTGAGAGCAACAAAAAGAGAGAAATGTGTTTTAAGTACTAGCTGCAACATGGCTTCCGTTGATCAACAATTTGATATAAGTTAAGAGTTTCGTCCAGGGAAAAATGTTGGAATAACATCTTGTAAATCATGTTTTCGTATATATATTTTTTGCTTCTGGAAGTTGTGGCTTTCGATAAGAAGAACGAGAATTGCATGAAAAAATGGTGGGTGACAAGCATTCTGTATCTGACATTAAAATGCATTTATTTACGTGCCTTTCATGCAATAGTACATGACTTTCAAGCATTAAATGCATTTCTACATAACAGATACTGTTGTAAGCATGAAAGGCACGTATCCGTTGCATGAAAAAATGGTGGGTGACATCTATTTATGTGCCTTTCATGCATTAAAGACATTTCTACATAAGATACTGTTGAAACATTACATGCATTTCTATTTACGTGCCTTGCAACATATACTTTATTCTGTGTACCTGTTGTACTTGATAACGTGTTTCATTTGTCCACAAAAAGATTGGTTGGTTCAAGGAATTCGTTTCTAGATACACAAAATATATGTCGGTTAGACTGATGAGTTATGGCTTTTGGAGTGGTTTAGAACCGTTGGTTTTTGCATTTGTATTTGAGTTCGAAGCCTATTCTTGTCCTCTTATATTCACGTGTATTCTTATTTTTACAAAATTGAACTTACTCTGCCACATGACTTTATTGTCTTCACGTAATAACTCTTGTTAATGTAGAGAACCAATGTTTTTTTTAGTGTGGAATAAAATATATTGTCACATGTTTATTTTAAACTATATTTAGCATTAATACTTTGTAAATATTATTCTGATTGATGTCATTTATATGTTATTACATTTAGTTATGGAAGGCTTGAACAAAATGAATGATGACAATGATTGTATGGAAGTAAATGAAAAAGACGGGATATGGAATGACACTATAGGGATGTATTTAATCTCTTTGATAGTTGAAGAAATGAAGAAGGCAAATCCAACGACTACTACCTTTTTGAAATCTGGTTGGAAGAATATTAAAGCAGGGCTTCAAACAAAGTTCAATAAGGAGTATACTGATGTTCAATTGAAGAATAAATATAATAGCCTAAGGGCTAGATTGAAGAATTTCAAGAACTTACTCAAAGAAACAGGAATCAGTTACAACTCTTTTACTAGCAAAGTTAATGCTACAAATAAATGTTGAGAAAATCTATTTAAGATAAAATATGTCTATTGTTTTGTTAATATATCATATTATATACTATTCAGTCTCATTTATCTTTTTCATCATTATAGGTGCATAAAATGGCTCACAGATTCAAGAAAAAAGGATGTAAGAAATTTTTAGATTTTTGTCATATTTTTGGAAATACTACTGCAACTGGTGTGCATGCACATCCATCATCTAAATCTCTATCGTATATTACAGAAGAGGAACATGGAAATGATATTGATGAAGATTATTCGTATAATGGAAAAGAAAATCAAGATAAAAGTTCCTCGTCTACGAGAAAGAAGTCTCCTAAGAACAAGAAGACAAAGAAGACAAATTCTAATATTGTAGAAGAAGTCTTACTTATATTTAGTGAACAATCAAAAAGGAAGAATGATTTACTTGAAAAAAAATTGAAAGAAATATCATCCACTGTAGAGAATAGATCTCAAAAGTCTAACATAATAATGGAATGTTTGAATTTTTTAGATGAATTGGGTGTTCACGGTGTGCAATATGAAAAAACTGTAAAGGCTTTACATGATTCTCCACTTTATAGGAATATTTTTTTGAAGATGACACAAACAAGGAAGCTGGATTGGATTATGTCGCTTTAGTTATATTTTCATGTTATTATGTATCGAATGTTTATTGATTTGACACTTTTATATTAAGCACTATTCTATATTTTGAACATTTTTAGTATGTGCTTTGTATGAATAGTTGAATTAATTTTAAGTTTATATTTTGTATGAATATTTTTTCTATATTTGATTAAATATACTTGATTAGATATTTTATTAATTATTTAATGTTGACATTGTAGATACATGGATTTCTTATCAGATTTCAAATCAAATTCTAATGATGAACTGAAGAGGGTAATCATTATTTCTGTAGCTACGGGAGAGAACAAATATTTTCATTTACAAAAGCAACCATGTAGAACTTCTACTCTACCAAATCATAATTGGATATTAGAACTTTTGAATAAAAATCCTACAAGGATTTATGAAAACTTAAGAATGAGAAAGACAATCTTCTCGAGCTTATGTGAAGAGTTGAAGAGTTTAGGAGGCTTAAAGGCAACAAATCATTTGACTGTGAAGAAACAAGTAGCAGTTTTCTTGATGACTATAGGACATAGTGAGACAACTAGAGTCAATGCAGAACACTTTCAACATTCGACCTGGATAATTTCGAAGTGCTTTTGAAAAGTCTTATATGCAATTAATTGTCTTGCAAAAAGAGTCATTACTCCACCATCTTTTACTAATACACCTCCTGAGATTTAACATAATTCAAAATTCTTTCCATATTTTAATGCACATTCATATATTTAATTACTATTTTAATTATGTCCTTTTAATTAAATTTTATTTTAATATTTTTTAATTTTTAGGATTGTATAGGAGCATAGATGGTACATATATTGACGCATATGTTCCGATTGATAAACAAATACCATATAGGAGCAAAAGAATTAATCCAATGCAAAATATTATGTGTTGTTGCTCATTTGACATGTGTTTTACATATATAATGCCGAGATGGGAAGGTACTGTAAATGACTTTCGAGTTCTTTTGAAAACAGTGACAAATCCAGCGAATCAATTTCCTATGCATCTACAAGGTATTATATTATTTTAAATAAATATAGTAATTATGATTTATTTTTAATATCTTTTTGTTAATATTATGTTTTTTCTATGTTAGGTAACTATTATTTGGTTGACTCAGGTTACAAAATATGCCTGGATTTCTATCATTTGCGAGATTATAGAGGCAAAGGAAGACCTCAAAGTTCACAATAATTGTTTAACTACAGTCATTCTTCATTAAAAAATGTTATTCAAAGATGTTTTGGTATTTTAAAAGCAAGATTCCCTATACTTAAAAATATGCCAAGTTATGATATGAAGAAACAAAAATACATCGTTATTGCTTGTTGTGTTATACACAATTATATTAGAATGTATGGATAAAGCGATGAATTATTTGAAAGTTGAGCTAAAAATAAAGAACTAATTAGCAGAAGTGAAAATGAAGATGCAAGTTCTCAAATGGAGTATAATATCACTCCAGCACAACTTCGAGATATGTCTTGTAAGCAAGATGAAATTGCTAGACAAATGTGAAGTGATTATATTATTTCTAATTGATTTATGTTTCTTTTTGTAAATGATAGTACTATTATGTTTTCAAGAATTATAGTATGATGGACATATTTTATTTTTT
>JANVCL010000214.1:35658873-35668879 GCA_026546855.1 Erythroxylum incrassatum | reverse complement strand
CACAACTTCGAGGTATGTCTTGGAAGCGAGATGAAATTGCTAGACAAATGTGGAGTGATTATATTATTTCTAATTAATTTATGTTTCTTTTTGTAAATGATAGTACTATTATGTTTTCAAGAATTATAGTATGGTGGACATTTTTTTTGGGTAATTATGGTGGACATATTTTATTGATTAGAACGACTTAATATAATTTCAATTTTATGTCGTTTTATTATGTACAATTAATGTGTAATTTTTTAATAATATTTGATTTTCATATATTTAATTTTAGTTATAATGATAATTAATTAATTTAAAAATATAATGTATTATATTATAATTATTTCACATAATAGTATAATTACAAAAAAAGAAACATGATAATAAAACCAAACACATTTTTGTTTTTAGTTTTTTATTAGAAATCTCAACCAAACAGGTTTTTGTTTCCAGTTTTTATTACAAATCTTAAACAAACAGGTTTTCGTTTTTCAAGGAAAAAACAGAAATAAAAAACAGAAAATAAAAAGCAAAAACAACAACAACAAAATAGAAGTGGAACCAACCGGTCCCTTAGGTTCTTTTCGGTAAAATTCTATTCTTTTTTTTTGGGTTAGATCGTAGCCTTTTATTCGTGGCTCAAGTCAATCCCTACGTTCTTAAAGTTGACTTGTATAAGTTAACTTTTAATAAATAATGCTTTCTTTGAATATAATATACAATACCTACATGTTTTAAATAATAGTACATTAAAAATTAATAATATATAAAAATTTACTTTCATATTTAATACACATGTGTGTGTATATATATTACAATACTTTATTTAAATGGTTAGAATTACGAAATATATAATTTTGTATTACGGGTACCTAATGTCTACATATTTTAAAATAATAAAAGTGAACAAATAGTTAGTCATCTTTAATATTTGTAAATTATTTAAATAGAAATTTATTGTCTAATACTTAATGGCATAAATTTCAAATGACTAATGTATATTAAAAATTAAGAATATTTTGACGTATGTGAGCTATATATAACTTTAATATTGTATATAATTAATTTGACATATTTTAAAATTATTCGCATACATAACTTTAATATTGTATATACTTAATTTGGCATATTTTAAAATTACTAAAGTTTCAATTATTAATCATATTCGATATTTGTGATTTGGTTTTAATTTTATAATTATAACTTATTATGTCAAAAATTAATAGTAATTAATTTAATATTTGTTAAAATTAGAGGTATTTTCGCTATAATTCTCACATGTAAAATTTTAGTGACTCTAGATCTTTTATATATACATATAAAAATAGAAAAAAGATTTAGAATTACTAAATATATATTTTAACATTATAAATATTTAAATTTCTACATATTTTAAATAATAAGTTAATATTTATGAATTACTTTTGATTTTATAAATTCAAACTTATAATTACATAAATTCAAATAGTTAAAGTACATTAAGAATTAGGAATTTTTAACATACGTGAACTAAATGTATAGTTTTAATATTATATATGCTTAATATATATGTGTTTCAAAACAATTAAAATTAATCATTTTTAATATTTGCACATTCATTTTAATTTTATAATTATATATTTATTATCTTAAAATTTTTCAAATATTTTTTAAAATTAGACTTATTTCTAGACATGAAGGTCATAATCTAACTTTTATTTCAACAAAATAAGGGAACCTAAAAAGAATGATGGTTTAGACTAGCAAGTAAGGGCTAAGGGGAGGGTCAATGTAATTCACCTTGACCGTTGGCGGTCGGCAAGTAAAAGGTTCCATAATGTTTTGGTTTGATATGAACTTAACACATATCAAATTCTGACAATAGAGACCGAATAAATCCATGCACAATGGTGATGTTTATCCTGTCTTTTCCATCCACCGCCATGCGCTAACCTAAATGCATTTCACATCTGTCACGTTCACTGAGGTATGGTGAACCCCAGCCGTCTTTGATGCCTCTGCAAGTTCACGTCAGCCTTAGTTGGCAAAATCATGGGTTGATGTTGAATGTAATACAATGAGAAGCGTCCATCGGGTTAGGTGGGGAGTGTGTCAAAATCTGGAGGTAAACAAGGACTCTTATGATTGATATCCATCTTCTTGTTTGGAGTAGCGGGTACCAATCCCTATTCCTAGGCACTGCAATGCTAGTTTTCCTCTTGATAGAAATGATTAGTGACGTTTAAAACAGTACTGTTGTAAAAATCGTGTCATCACTCGATAAACGTACACGAATATTTGGACAACAGGATTCGTTATAAGAAAGATAATGAGGGAGAGAATTACAAAGAGAGGGAGAGAATTACAGATAGAAGTTTATAGAGAGAGAGAGAGACAACATCATTCATTATATTAGACATGTCGTATATTTGTTGGAACATACGTAATATATTGTTTTTGAGAATCATTCCCTATACTCGCCTGCATGTTATGTTTCTCTAGTCTTATTCTTAAACGCAGCGTATAACATCCTATGACTCTAGCTCTTTGGCGTTCCACACTTACGTTCCTTCGTCTTTAGTAATTGCTATAATAATTCCCTTCCCCTTAACATCTTTATCTATCAGATTGATTTTTAGAAACCACTTCTGGAGGTCGAAGACATACTCTTAGTTAGCATTAGTGTGCTCAGCCATCAGACCATTAGATTAACCACTGCGTGATCGCACGATTGTTCCTCTTGGTGATAAGTTTGTCTAGTATTACTACTAGGACTTGTTCGGCCGGAGTCACGAACTCAGGTAGCATTGAAGTAGTATGGGTTTGACCCTCATGTGCTTTTTTAAGCTGTGATACATGAAAGTGTTAGAGGATTCTACGACATGAAATCAGTGATACCAAGTCTAATGCACAATCATAGGAGGAGAATCAATGTAATAATGTTGTATATTATTATGATATACTTACCATAGATAGGAGATGCCTTGTACTATAACTACGGTATATTGTAAAAACAAATATATGAAAAAAGATTGATCCTTTTCTCAGTTAAACATGGTATCAAAGCGTTGTTCGATCTCTTGGGGACTCAGGAAAATATCATCACAGTCCCTTCTGACCCTTCTCAACCTGTTCTAGCCTTGATCAAATTCCAGAAAACCTGCAAACCCGAACCAACCAAACAATGTCAGAAGAACAATCCAGCCTTACAGGAAGTCCAAATTTACCAGATGATTTGACGATGCAGATTGCAGCACTGCTGAGGAATGGCCTCAGCAATAGTTTAATGGGAGAAACAAGTTCCGATAATCTCAATATCAGAATTAAACTCGGAAATGACAATTATCCACTTTGGGCCCGGCTAATGCGAATGGTAGTAGGAGGAAAAGGAAAGGCGAGTCATTTGAAGGATTCACCGCCGGCAGCCACAGAATCAACCTATGCCCGGTGGGAACAATCAGATCAGATGGTTTTTTCATGGATAATTCAGAATATAGAACCAGCTCTAATGAACAGTGTAGCACAATTTCCCACTGCAAAAATGCTGTGGGATGGGCTGGCCGTGACCTATGGCAGCGGGATT
The DNA here is from genome assembly GCA_026546855.1 of Erythroxylum incrassatum. Lineage (NCBI taxonomy): Eukaryota > Viridiplantae > Streptophyta > Magnoliopsida > Malpighiales > Erythroxylaceae > Erythroxylum > Erythroxylum incrassatum. Next base: position 35,665,332 of record JANVCL010000214.1, on the reverse strand, counting down.
GATCCGTTTCAAACTTATGATTTACACAGACGGGCAAGTACAATCCGGCAGGGGCATGATACGTTAGAGGAATTGTGGAATAAATTACAAAATATGTGGATGAGCATTGATCGAAGGGAGCCTAATCCACTGAAGGATCCGGTGGATATCGTGGAATACACTAAAATGACTGGACGACAGAGATTATATCAATTTCTTACAGCCATCGATGACAAGTATGAAACTGTCCGGAGGGATATTTTGAAGCAGGATCTGGTTCCTTCAGTGGAGTCGGCGTATGCCACTGTTCGACGGGAGGCTGCCAGGGCTCAAGTTTTTAAACCGGCAACCAGCCTCGACTCACCATCATCATCGGGAACAGAGATCGGGGTAGGATTAGCGGCAAGGGTCACTAGGGACAAACTCATATCAGATTCGGCCGGAAAAGGTCGTGGCCGTGGCCGATCATCTTTTCCGAGAGAAGACAAATCAAAGCTGGTCTGTACCCATTGCGGGATGCAAAAGCATACCAAAGAAACATGCTTCAAACTGGTCGGCTACCCAGATTGGTGGGAAGATAATCACAAGACGGGTCATAGGGGCAAGGCGAATGTAGCGGTCAGCAACCAGGAGGCTGCCATGGCCAGCGGTGAACAAGGGAGAGAAACTGGAGCAGAGAAGATTGGAGTTGCAGCCGTCAGCTATAGAGATAGGAGCCACGGTTCTGAGGAACAAAGAGGTAGAGGGTTTGGGTTACCAAGCCCAAGCCCAAATCATATTAACCCAAAGTTTTTTAAAGATGGTTGTTTTCATGAGTCTGACGAATTGTTTTCTTGGCCCATGGTGACAAATAAAGCCCAACCTGTTTCGTCCCAACAAACTCAACACCTAATTGCATGTCCAACCCAAATTCAATCCCAGTCACAGAAATTAACCAAATGGATTTTTGATTGTGGGGCAACCGATACTATGACTCATGATCTATCTAATATTTCCAACCCAGTACCCCCATCCAAAACACACATACAGACTGCAGATGGTGGAATGGTCAAAGTTCTACGAGAGGGATCGCTGTCTCTTTCACAAAAGTTGAATTTAAAAAAATGTTTCTATATTCCATCCTTGTCATACAAACTTCTGTCTGTGAGCCAAGTAACACGGGAGTTGGATTGTGTAGTTCTGATGTATTCTCGGTTTTGTCTTTTGCAAGACATTCATACGAAGGAGATCATTGGGCGTGGTACTGAACGCAATGGTCTCTACTATGTTGATGAAGTGACTCACCGAGGTTCTGCCTTGCTTGCTCATGGAACAGTCGACCGACAAATCTGGCTTTGGCACCGGCGCCTAGGTCATCCATCCCTCAACTATCTTCGACTTTTGTTTCCTATTTTTTTAAGAATAATGATCCTCGTTTGTTATGTGAAACTTATATTCTCGCAAAGAGTCACCGAACCTCTTTCCGTTCAAATAACACTAGAGTTCCTACTCTTTTTTCTTTAATTCATTCAGACGTTTGGGGTCCAGCACCATGTTTCAATAATAATGGTTTCCAGTACTTTGTGTTATTTATAGATGATTTTTCTCGTATGACTTGGGTATATTTTCTGAAACACAAGTCTGAAGTCTATGAGAAATTTGTTTCTTTTTTCAATATGATACACACTCAGTTTAATCGTAAAATTCAGATTCTTCGCTCTGAAAATGGGGGGGGGGGGAATATGTGAATCTAAATATGCAAACCTTTTTTAGAAAAAATGGCCTTGTTCATCAAACCTCATGTCCAAATATACCCCAACAGAATGGAGTTGCAGAACGCAAGAATCGTATTCTTCTTGAAATGACCAGAGCCCTTATGATTGAGTCTCATGTACCCAAATATTTCTGGCCCGAAGCTGTTGCTACCTCGGTTTATCTCAGTAACCGACTGCCAACTAAAATCCTTGATCACAAAACCCCGATCCAAGTTCTCGAGATACATAACCAAATTCCACCTGTGTTAACTCTTCCTCCCAAAATCTTTGGTTGCACTGTGTATGTTCATGTGCCCAAAACTGACCGTTCCAAGCTTGATCCGTGTGCTCTTAAGTGTGTATTTGTGGGTTACGCACTTCATCAAAAGGGGTACTGATGCTATAATCCTGTTACTCGCCGCATTCATGTTACCATGGATTGTGACTTCCTTGAGTCTGAATTCTATTATTCTATCCCACCTAGTGTTCAGGGGGAGAGTTCACATGAATCCCTAGGTTGGCTAGTTTTTCCTGAAACTATTCCTAATGAGACATCTGAGTCATTAGTCAACTTGGAGTAGACCAATGATGTTCAAAGTTCCACTACCACTGAACCTTCTTCGGATGATGTTCAGCAAGAGGTAAGTGAACCCCTGAGTCCAATTCCTCCTTGTGATAATGATGTGCTTAATGATGATCCTGATTCTTGTGTGGAAGGAAATAGATATGTTTTGCCTTGCAGGAGCAATAGGGGAGTGCCACCAGATCGATATTCACCGGAACATATTCCCAGGAATTCAAGATATCCAGTGGGTAACTTAGTAAGGGGGAGTGTTTCAGAGGCTGCAAGAGCTTTTGCCACAGCTCTTTATGAAGAAGAAATACCCAGGACAGCATGGGAGGCAAAACAAAAGAAAGAGTGGTGGATGGCTATGAAAACAGAGATGGATGCCCTGGCAAGGAATGATATGTGGGAGAAATGCAACCTCCCAACAGGCAAGAGACCAGTTGGATGTAAATGGGTGTTTACAATCAAACATAAGGCAGATGGAACTATTGAGCATTATAAGGCGAGGCTAGTGGCAAAGGGGTATACACAGACCTACGGAATTGATTACTTTGAGACTTTCTCACCTGTTGCAAAAATAGACACAATTCGGGTTTTGTTCTCCATTGCTGCAAACAGAAGTTGGCCATTGCATCAGTTTGATGTAAAAAATGCTTTTTTACATGGTGATTTGAAAGAGGAAGTGTATATGGAAGCACCACCCGGATTCTCTGAGGGGTTTAAAGAAGATGAGGTGTGCAGGCTGAAAAAGGCATTATATGGGCTCAAACAATCTCCGCGGGCATGGTTTGGGAGGTTCACAATAGCAATGAAGAAGTATGGGTACAAGCAAAGCAACTCCGACCATACTTTATTCCTTAAAAGAAGAGGAGACCTGATTACTTGCCTTATAATTTATGTAGATGATATGATCATAACAGGGAGTGATACTGAAGAGATTTCGAGATTAAGGGAAAATCTGTTTACTGAATTCGAGATGAAAGACCTGGGAGGATTGAAGTATTTTTTGGGGATTGAAGTTCTACGATCAGATAAGGGAATTTTTATTTCCTAGAAAAAATACATCCTGGACTTACTAGCTGAAGTTGGAATGGTTGACTGCAAGCCTGCAGATACTCCCATACAATTCAATCATGGGCTCAGAGTAATTGAAGATGCTAAATTGGCGGATAAGGACAGATATCAGCGACTGGTCGAAAAATTAATCTACTTGTCACATACACGACCGGATATTGCCTATACTGTGGGGTTAGTAAGCCAATTTATGCATCAGCCTCAGGAGGATCACATAGATGCAGTTATGAGGATCATAAGGTATTTAAAACAAATTCCAGGAAATGGAATCTTGTTCAAAAAAAATGGACATTTGAACATAGAAGCATACACTGATGCAGATTGGGCAGGAAATCCGAATGACAGGAGGTCTACTTCGAGATACTTTACCTTAGTTGGAGGAAACTTAGTCACGTGGCGAAGCAAGAAACAGAAGGTAGTGGCACTCTCAAGTGTTGAAGCAGAGTTTCAAGGAATTGCTAAGGGAATAACTAAAGTCTTGTGGCTAAAGAAGTTGATGTCAGAAATGGGTTTTCATCAAATAACCCAAGTAAGTTGAATTGTGATAATAAAGCGGCAATTAGTATCTCTGAAAACCCTGTGCAGCACGACAGAACCAAACATGTGGAAGTTGATCGACATTTCATAAAGAAAAAGCTTAAAGATGGTACAATTGAGCTTCCATTTGTAAAATCAGAAGATCAGGTAGCATATATCTTGACTAAAGGTGTCACAGGTAGAATCTTCACTGAAGCGTTGAGCAAATTGAATATTGGTAATCCCATTATTCAATTTGAGGGGGAGTGTTAGAGGATTCTACAGTATGAAATCAGTGATACCAAGTCTAATGCACAATCATAGGAGGAGAATTAGTGTAATAATGTTGTATATTATTATGATATACTTACCATAGATAGGAGATGCCTTGTACTATAACTACGGTATATTGTAAAAACAAATATATGAAAAAAGATTGATCCTTTTCTCAGTTAAACAGAAAGACTGGATATATCGTCGCATAAGTCGAAAGTTTCAACTTATATGCTACCTTCCTAATTCGTTGGATCACCATGTATGGACCGTAATACAATGGGGATAGTTTAAGGTTGCTTCGTCGTTGTAGCAAAAGCTGCTTGTAAAACCATATATCCCACCTTGAATTCTCTGTTTACGCGTTTTGAATCCACATACTACTTTATGCAGTTTTGAGCCCTTTGTAAACAGAACCTTGTAACGTTAAGCATTGCCTCCCGATTCTGTAAAACTCTATCAACTTCCACAACTTTCGAATCACCTGCTATATACGGAATATACACTGGAGGTGGATAACCATACAAAACTTCGAACGTGGTAGTATTGATGGCGGCCCGGTAAGTGGTATTGTACCACCATTCCACTAACGCCAACTACTCTCCCCATTTTTGAGGTGTTTCGTTATAGAAACAATGCAAATAGGTTTCCAAGATCTTGTTTACTGCCTCTTTCTGCCCATCAATCTAAGGATGGTAAGTCTTAGAGTACTTCAGTTTAACCCCTTGTAACCGCAAGAGCTTTCGCCAAAACTTGCTCAAGAACACCAGATCTCTATCACTGATTATAGACTCAGGTATTCCATGTAACTTGAACATGTTATTAAGAAATAACTCAGCTATGTCGCAGTTGGAATAAGGGTGCTTAATAGAGATGAAGTGTGCATATTTTGTGAACCTATCAACTACCACCAATATCACAGGCTTACCTTTCGAGTTGGGTAAACCTTCCACAAAATCCATACTCACCTGCTTCCAGCTTCCCTCCGGTATTATGATAGGATAAAGTAACCCTGGATACAAAGAATTGTCGTATTTATTTCTCTAAAATTCATACAGTTTTGAACATAAATCCTCGCATCACGATCCATGCCTTTCCAAAAGAACATTTTCTGTAGTTTCTTCGTGGTTGCAACTACACCTACATGGCCACCCATGGCGTCATCGTGACTAATGCTTATAATTTGTTGGTGGAGGCTTGAATTGGCCCCTACAACTAGACGTCCCTTCCACCTTAGCAACCCTTCCTTCCATTCGTATACATTAGTTTTAGCATTGCCAGCTTCTAACGTTTTGATCAATTCCCAAATGACTTCATCTTCTTGCTAGCTCATTTTAATATCCTCTAGGAGTTCACTCTGCATTTGCGACATGAATATCATTGTTAAGTCTTTAAATTGCACTTATTTTGGACGTAATTATTGTTAAGGTGTGGAAATTATTATCCGAAATTAATGGAATTGTCTTATAATTGTTTACATATGGTTTTCAACACCTTAGGGACGAAATAGGATCAAAAAGATGCAAAAGGAGGAAGAAAATCCGAAATTCCCAATTTGACATAAATTTAGTGACTAAGCGTGGGCACGCCTAAGGACGGAATTTGGAATCTACAGCTAAATTTCAAGAAGTCAATTTCAAGCAAAACACAATCTTTAAAGATTATCTTGCCTTCTTTCAAGGGAGTTTCCTACCAAAAATAGAAGAGTACCTTATCTGGACAGAACCAAGAGAAGATAACGAAAAACAAGCATAAAAGGAGGGAGGATGGGGGATTCATGCAAGCTTTAGATTAGGTTTTGGGGTTGCTGCACTTTCTGTTATTGTTCTTACGTTTCTGTATATTTCAATTAGGATTTTCGTATCTTTCATCAAAAGACCAGGGATGGAGACATATTGCTTTGTTATTTCCTTTATTTTCAATTCAATTATGAGTAGCTAATTTTCTTATCTTGGTTAACGGAATCCATGTTACATGTTATTATGGTGAGATATTTTGGATACTTTTTATGTCGTTGATAAACATTGGATATATTCAAATCTGTTCTTTCCAATTGAATTCGTTGGTTTCTAGGTGCGCAACTAGAGATTAATTGGTTCAATAGCTAGGTTAACGGGATATGACGTTCAATTCTGATAATCATAAGTAGCAATTAGGATTAACTTCTTTACGTTAGAGTCGGAAAATTCTAAGAAGATATTCGTTTGATTGATTGCATGTCGCATATGTTTTTCACTTGCTCATTGGTTCTTGATTCTTAATGTTATTATTCAATTATACCTACGATCGTATCTAGGTTATTGTTTAATAAGAATG
>JANVCL010000214.1:35616103-35644856 GCA_026546855.1 Erythroxylum incrassatum | reverse complement strand
TACTAACCTTGACATAATAATTAGCTCCAAAAATTAATCCATCAAACCTCATAATTCATTTAAATCATGCTTAATTTCAATAAAATAATAAAAAAAATTCGGTGGCCAACATTCCTCGCGTTCTCCCTAAAAATGTGTCTTCACAACACACCCTATGAGTCAGGCCAGATGAAGAAGCGAGCGGGTCGTAGCATGTCTCGGTACAGGCTAAAGACCTCCTATTGAGTACCAGTGACTTGCCAATAGTTTAACTCCTCCCCCTCTTTATCATCAAGTAATTTCTTTTTCTTCGCGATGTATCTATCTGATAGCTCCTCCACTATGTCCAGGCCCTCGTGCAAAAATCAATGATTGAGGATCGAACGACATGGGTTTTCGCCAAAATCATCACATATGATGGTAGAGGTGCTGATGATGCTGAAGTTGTTTTTGCGACATATGTTGGGTTAGGGAGAGGGAGAAAGAAAGAACCATCACATATGGTGGTAGAGGTGGTGATGATGTTGAAGGTGGTGTTGCGGCAAATGCTGTGTTTAAGAGAGGGAGAAAGAAAGAGAGAGAGCTATATAAGTATAGCTTAAATTATATTTATAATTCTTGACTTAATCCATTTCTTCTTAAATGTTAACGTAAAACTTAGAAGTAATATACAAGCGTCATTTTGAGTAGATATATACCACGTTGGAGTGGATGAGGTTTAACTAGCATTTAGTTTTTAAAAAAATTAGAATTCTTAGGCTCTCATCCAACCTAACTCATGAAATGAGTCTAATTTTCAAGTGTAAGTGTAATTAATTATAAAATTTTTAAATTTGAACCCAAACATAAATATATATCTTATAAAAATTGTTAATATTTATATAAAATATAATTATGACATATTAACATTAATTTATATGCATACACAATCATATTAAATTTCATTAAAAAATTATCATTTTTCAAATAAAAATGATCATAAACTTGTTGTGAAATAAAAATATAATTTCTTAAAATTCATAATAAAAATAAAATTAAGTAAATAAATATAAACATGTATAATTATGATAATTGATAAGGTCTAAATAATAAAATATTTATTCGACCAAAAAAAAACTAAATGAGAGTTCTTTCATATCATCATCGTTAAAAAATTTATTTTTCTGTGATAAAAAATTAAAATAAAATAGGTAATTAAATATATAAATATTTACTTAAATATTTTTATATCTTTTATTCCCTTTTTCAATAGTTATATGAATAAGAAATTATTAAATAACAATTATAAGTTAATTCGTTTACGATATTTAAATATAGGATTGTGCCGGCCCATGGAAACCTATCCTAACGTATGAGCCCAATGCTGTTTCTTGTTAGCTGGGCGGCGATAACGTGGACCAATCCACTTAATGCCCGGAGTTCCAAAAATGTTTGGTAGTAGCGGACCTCAAATGACTATTAAAATACACCTAATAAACCCCCATATAATGGACCGCGGTCCCAGAGTTTAAGCAGCCAACTGTCTGGTCAATCAATCACAACAGTTCGTCAGTTATCAACCATGGCTCCGATTAAAGTTGGCGATGCTTTGCCCGACGGAACCCTCGCTCACTTTGACGAGAATGATCAGCTCCAGCAAGTCTCCATCCACTCGCTCGCCGCCGGCAAGAAGATCGTCGTCGTTGGTGTTCCCGGCGCCTTCACCCCTACTTGCAGGTTACTGGAAAAGTTACCTCAGCTCTTTGGTTTAGCCTTTTTATTTTTAACTCTTTACCAATAAATTACTCATAGTCGGTCTGATTTGGCTGGCGTTCGTGTAGCTTGAAGCATGTTCCCGGATACGTTGGGAAGGCTGAGGAGCTGAAAACGAAGGACGTGGCCGAAATCCTCGTGATTAGCGGTAATGAGTCCCGTAATTATCTCTGGGATTAGCTTAATAAAGCCTTTTTTATGTATAAATTGAACGGACCAAAATATTTCTTGGTTGGGCAGTGAATGATCCGTTCGTTATGAAGGCCTGGGCAAAGACATTTCCGGAGAACAAGCACGTGAAGTTCTTAGCAGACGGGTCTGCGGCGTACACACACAAGCTTGGGCTGGAGCTTGATCTGAACGAGAAAGGGCTTGGGGTTCGCGCGAGGAGGTTCGCTCTCTTAGTGGATGACCTCATTGTGAAGGAGGCTAAAATTGAAGAAGGTGGCGAGTTCACCGTTTCTAGTGTGGATGATATCCTCAAGGCTCTTTGAAAGATATGATGCATCTGTGTTTTAATAATAACATAATATATATAATATGAGAGTGTGTTACTTATATGTCTGGTAATGAAATACAGAGGGTTTCTTTCTCTGAAATTTTTATAATTTATAAAAGCCTATCAGTTACAGTTTTGAGTTTAGACTAGATCAAAGTGGGTAACGTAACGTTCCGGTAAATTTCGGTAGTCTAGACTAGTTTGGTCTGACCGTAACCCATACTTGCCTTATCGGTACATGTTACCGTATTAAACTTGCAGCGAATGAGGTCATGGTCAAAACTTAAGACACGACTGAATCCTCATAATGTCCCATGGTGGGAGAATTATCATTGGTTGACGAAGAACTTACGTAATTTGAACCAACTACATTGAATAATATAGGATAGAGCAAGCCAAACCGTAGGAAACTAAGTCGACCTCAACACTCATCACCCTAAATTATGGCGGACTCGTGTTTTGATGTTAATTGTTACATAATTGATGTTTACTATTTTTTTTCTTAAATTTATATAATCTGTCGTTACCTTTAGCGTGCATCTTATGTAATTACATATTCCAAACCAAATAATGCAAGAAAAGATATGCAAACGGAAGCCAATTTTGGGAATTGAAAGGAGATGCGGGGCTAAGTGTATTTTAATGGAGAGTTATTTCCATGATACTGTACTTAAAGCTGCCCATAGAAGCCTTAAGGCTCCACCAGATGAATAAAATTGGCCACTTCCCTACATGTAAAAATGCAGAAGTGAAATGACATTTGCTTTTCATGAAAAACAATAACCTAGCTAGCTATAAAAAGAATAACGGCAATGTGCTACATTATTGTTACAGCATATTCATTTGTCTGTGAGACTCAGATTCAAAATCGTAATAGTCGCCATTTGTTGGCGCACCAAACCCATACATTTCCTCGGAAGGTATGTTGAGACTTTCTCGTACCTTGAATGGTGAAGCCCATGGAAATGGTGTTGAAGGATTTGAGCTAGACGCCTCTTGGTTTAAGCTAAAAGTTGGTGGATTCGGAGGAGAATTACCAGCTTGCCTTCTGTTGGAGGAGCTGGGTGTTGTCAGAGGTATCGAAGTTGATTGCTGCTGGTTCTTCATTGGTGACTTGGGTCGCAGAGCCTCTATTTCTGGGGTAGTCATGACCAGGTGAGGTGCATCCGGTGGGGGATTTCTGCCCCCTCCTCCTTGCCAAACTTTCCCATCCTTGTCAGCAAAATTCCTTATGTATGCCTGAAATGTTGCCAGGCATCATGTCACAAGTCGTCATCCTCAAACTTAACGATGTCAAAATACCACAAGTAATCCTTCTTACCATGCATATCAAACAAAAGATAAGACTAGATGCTCTTTTCCTCTAAAAGATACCTTTCCTTTTCATAAAATCCAAATTTCTCCCAGGTACCAAATCACATGTGTTTACTTACATCTTACAGGCTAACTTTTAATTTTAAACAACAGATTTTAAGGAACCAAATGAGTAATCGCATAGGACTAAATCAAGATCCTTCCATTCAATGCTAACATCCAGAACCTCTATTTTCACTCATGTAGTTGGTCAGTTTCACAAGCAGCTTGAGATTATGGTAAAGACATACAAGTGACTTCATTTCTTAAAGAGAGTGTACCTCTGAATTGAAGTTTGAGGAGGACAGTCCTTTACCAACAGTCAGCCAACCAGATCTAATATTATGATCTTCACCAAAAAGCTCAAGCCTTCGGCGGCCTAGGGAGAAATGCTCAATTATCCTATACATATCCTCAGGTTTTTGAGTTGAACCTGAAATCCAAAGGCAACAAATTTTCCATTCAAGTATTTGGCATTTTCATTGCAACAAAAGGAGTAAAACGGCAGCATTCATGACATGATATGGCCATCAACAAAGGGTATACCATTTTGTGGTTAACAGCAAAACTACATTGAAGACACATTCAAACCACAACAAAATGACGAATATTTCCCAATATCCATAAAAATTGAAAGAAAACGTGTGAAGTTCCAACTGTTCATGAAATTGTTAACATCCGAGAAGAGTGATATGCTGCCACTTTGGGGATCTCATGGCCACTTGTCCACAAAAATGCATTTCCCGACAAAAGTATGCAAAAGAGGAAAGAGCAAAAGCAGTGATCATATAAATTCAGTTAAACTCAGCTCTGATTTGTCAAACTTTAAACAAGAAAACATGACTAACCATAAGGAGGTTCCTCAGCAATAATCACATCAGTGTCAATATTAGCATGGATTATATGACCATCAGTACTGCGGCGAACAGTTCCCTTTATACCCATCAAGCAGTGTTCCTACAATAAATAACAAAGTAACTAGTTTATGGAAAAACTAAATTTGTTAAAGAAATCTCTAGTTGAAGTGAACAAGGAAAGGTTCATATCTAAAATGCAGCAGAAATGTTTGAATTGTCGACCTTAGAATGCTGAAACAAAGTATGGGAATCATGCCGCAACCCTGGTGTTGCATTGGCTTTGTTAGTTTTTACCCAGCAAATATCCTCACATCTACGAAATCCCCACTGCAAATAAAGTAAATACATGAAAACCACAATATACAGAGTAAAGTGAATTAGATTGAGACCAAAAAAAAAAAAGTAAAAACTGGACCTCTTCTTCATTTCAAAGCTTAAAAAGTTACCTTCTTCAGACACTGGCGGCCTTGCTCGAGGCCTGCGCCATCTCCTACCCAGAGAAAGATAAAGGAAGGCGTGTCTGCTACTGTCTGCAAGGGAAAAAACAGAGAACATTGCATAGAATTACTGGTCAGCAAGTTGCTCAAGCAAGAAAAAAGAAATGCAAATTGATCGTTTCCCAAAAAGAACAGCTATTATCAGGAAAAGGAGAACTTAAAAGAGGGACTACCTCAATCTTAAGGTTTAATATCTCGTCAAACGTCCAATAGTCCATATGATCACCAATGCCAGGGGCTCGATGAACATACTCCTCCCATGGAGGATCTACCAATATGACATCAAACTTAGTTCCAAAGAATTCTGGAGACAGCTCAAATTCTTTTAGGTTACATTGCAAATACATGGGAGGAGAAGCAGACTTAACCACTATCTCATCCTTTTTCTGTATAAGCTCCCTAAGCTTTGGATAATCCTCTACAACATTGGTCAGTTCTAGCTCTCTGATAAAATTTTGGGGGCGCATACCAGTGTCAACAAAATTCTGCGAGTAATCATTCTGCTCTCCCCGTGAAGGGGCTTTTCCAGGGGGGCCACCATTTCTAGGAGGCACCCAACCAACTGGGTTCTTATCAGGCTGTGCTCCATGTCCAATTGGTCCAGCAGGAATAAAACCGGAGGTAGACATGGTAGGAGCCACTCCCCTTCCCGGCCCTGCTTGATTAAAAAACATAGGGTGATTTGGTGGAGCACCCATGTTAGGAGGAAATCTAGTGGTTGATGGTCCAGGAGGTACAGGAGAAAGTGCAGGTGGAACCCCTAACATATTCATCTCAACACCACGAGCCCCAGCCCAAACAACTGGCGGTGAAAATGGCGGAATGAAAACACCAGGGGTAATTGGAGGGCCCCCAGTTGGAGTCATACCAGGACCAAGTGGCTGCATTGCCCCAGGTGGAGGCATCCCTAGAGGCCCAAATGGTCCTCCCATCATGGGCAATGGAAGTCCAACTTGTTGACTGTCTCTTCCAGTAGGTCTACCTCTTCCTCCTCTTCCAATCCTGCTCCCTTTTAACCCATGCATGGGAGCTCTGACAGAGGATCCTAACTCTTGGTTACCATATGGAGGCTGTGAACCACTGCCAGAACCGTGGCCACCACGACCAGACACAGACCCTTTCAAGCCTCTTCCTTTAGCTCCCGGATAGTCCATTTCATCCCTCCATGGACTTGGATCCCGCATAGATACCCTATCATCAATATATCTTTCTTTATCTTCTGCAGATGGAGCAGAATTGTATGAATCATGTCTCCTTGCCCTATCATCTCGCATATACGCCCAATCTTCAGCATTACTAGCAGCTTTTACATCGGACTGCTTAGCAGTCTCATTTCTTCTAGAAAAGTGGGATGTGGAATCTGCTCTTCCATAATCAAGAGGCTTGGTTTGAATCTCTATCACATCATAATTATCATTTGAAATTCCAAAATTTGATGAGGTTTTTACAGCTTCACCCCTGCTTCGACCATGAGGCCTTTCATTGTCATTCCTATCACGACCATGCCTTGGTTCCCAGTCTCTACCACGATCATAAACAAGGTCCCCATCTTTTGAGTCTCTATCATTGGCAGAGGATTGCCTCCTTTTCCAATTCTCTTTGGAAGTTTCCTTATCTCTATTTCTGTCACTCCAATCATCTCTGCCTTTTGATCTATCATCCCTGGAGCCATCCTTTTCAATATCTTTTCGTCTAGTATCTGTGCTTCTTTCATGCTCCATGTCAGAGTGTTGTGATTCTTGGTGACGTCTAATACTCCTCTCAGGAGTTCTGGACCTATTAGAACGACCTACCATACTTTTGTCTCTCATCCTTGTACTTCCATCTTCATCAACATTAGAAGACTTTTCACGGCTTTCAGAAATATCCCTGTTAGTGGGAGTTCTCTGCTGCCTGTGCTTCTCATTTTTCTCTCGACCTGATTTGTCTTCACGGGTAATAGGACTACCCTTGTTTTCTTCATCCGCAACTTCAGACCTGCTTTTGGACTTATTCCTTTCCAGATCAACTCTTCTTTCTTCTTTGTAGCTGGTTTTGGTACCCTTATCATTGTACGAATCCGAATTCTTGTTTTTACCATCACTGAATTCACTTCTTGTATGTGTGCTTCTATCTTTATAATTCTCATATGTTGAATCAGGAGCCTTTACATTCTTGGTATCAGTCTTTTCATAATGATTTTCCTCAGGTTTCCTAGGGATGTCAGACTCATCCCATCTTCTTCTAGAGCTTCTACCATGCTCATTAGAACCACGAACCTTCTCTCGGCTGCTTTCTCTCCTTTCTCGATACTTAGAATCTCTATCCTGTGACTTGTCATACTCCACATCATGGGAGCGGTCTTCTTTGTTCTTACTCCCACTACGAGATCTCTCGTGCTCTGAGGTCTTTGATGTCATTTTCCGCTTTTCACTTTCATCCATCCGACCATGCCCTCTACTCACAGATTTTTCTCCACCCTGTCTGTTCTCCAATTCTCCATCCTGGTACCAACTGCTCAACTTTTCCAGGCTACTTTCCTCTTGTTTTTTCTTCATTTGTTTCAATCGCATCTCTTTCCTTGTATCATAATCATCTTCATCACTATCTGCCCTGCTAGAGCAACCACCTGATCTCTTACGACTCTCATTTCTGTCCCCACCTGAACCTCTTCTTCTCCCCCTGCCCTCCACTCCTTCAGCCTCTTCTCCACTGCTTGGCTTTCTGGACTTGCTCGACCTGTGCCTCCTCTTATTGCTGCTGTCCCATTCTTCATCATCTCCTACCCTATCACTTCTCACATCTGAATTATCATCCATGTCCCGTTTACCATTCTGACCATGCTCAGGTGAATCCATTAGAATAAAAAAGCCCTCCAATATTAACCGCTCTACACTCTACTCAGTTTCCAGTATACGTTTCAAGAACCTACAAGAAAGATCATTTTAAAACCGTGTAAACCAAGAATAACGAATTACGTCCACATATATGATTCTCTACTGGTGAACTAGTCAAAGTTAACAAAATTGTAAAACAAGACGAAAACAATTATGGAATGCTAAACATGTTCATGTATTTCACTCTAAGAAAATGTAGCAAAAGCATCAGTGAAACAAAATAAGCATAAAATTAAGAATGTAGATTCTCCTCGATATATCAAAAAATTTCAATTTTCCTCCATAGAATTGCAAAAATTCAAACTTCAATATCTTATTTCCACCAATAACACTCCACCCCGCGACCCAAGAGAAAAACAAAGCTAAAGTAAACCCCATAACCCACATGTACAACTGCAAAAAAAGCTACAAAATTAAGGGATTACAAACACTTCGCTAAGCTAAAAAAACGACATCTTCCAATTAAGACATCAAGGTATTAAAAATTCGCAGGTTTTGAACCAGAAGAAAGATGTCGTGATTTGAATTTGTGTTGAGGTTCGTGTGCTTGTAGGTAGTACGCAGAGAAAGTAGAGAGAAAGGTACCTGAGATTTTGAGGACAGAGAAACCCTAAACTCTTCCCTGAATAGGGTTTTCAGGTCCTGCAAAGCTCTCCACAAAGACTTGACAAAAGAGAAAACCTCCTTCATATTATTTGTTATTTATTTATTTTGCTAATCCAAATCCAAATCAACTGTCAATATAATAATAAGAGGAATTAGATTTAGAGCTGCCTAGGCCTTTTTCGTTTCAATTTAGTTTTTATTTTTTGTTTTTACTTTTAAATTCAGTTAAAAAGAAAATTTATTTTAGTTTCTTCTATTTTTTATAACTTAAAAAATTATAAAAACTAAGTTTCTATTTTTTATTTTTATATTTACCATCAGCTAAATATATATTATTTAATAATTATTATTAATAAAAATTATATTAAATTTTATAATTAATAAAAATATTTTAATAAATACAATTAAATATAAAAATATCTTAAATGAATAAATTTCAAATTAAATTAGTGTTATTAATTAAAATATATATTAACAAGTAAATATTAATATATAAATAATTTTTTCTAATTAAACTATTTATTTGAATCAAAATGTAACAAATCTTTTACCAATAGTCAGGAAGAAAGATTATATAAAAAGATTAAAATAAAAGTATTTATAAAATTAATTTATTTTAAAATTTAGCTAATATCTAATTATATTAGTAATAAATATAATTATACTAATATTAATAATCAAATAAATTTTTGTTTAAAATTAAAAATCACAAAAAAAAATCAAAATTTGTAATTAAAGACTGATGTGATGATGTTAATTGTAGATACTTTCGGGTCATGTTATTAGTTTATTCGAGCATAGCACGAGTGTTAGAAGAAGTGTTTTTCACTGTACCTAATATGAATGCAATTTTTTTGTTTCTAACATCAAGACCA
Source organism: Erythroxylum incrassatum (assembly GCA_026546855.1). Taxonomy (NCBI): domain Eukaryota; kingdom Viridiplantae; phylum Streptophyta; class Magnoliopsida; order Malpighiales; family Erythroxylaceae; genus Erythroxylum; species Erythroxylum incrassatum. The sequence goes on along the minus strand of JANVCL010000214.1, from coordinate 35,635,562 downwards.
TGATGTCTTAATTTGTAAGTTTATTAAAACATCCATAATGAGGCAAAATATTGATGGACAGATATATATTTCTTCAAATTTGTTGCATAATTATACTCTGAAGTGGGTCGAATACTCCCACATTACATGATAACTTCTGCTGCTACATTTGTTTAAGGTTAATTAGAAAAAATCATACACTTTACTAAATTTTATAATTATAATTCGAACTTAAAAAAGTGACAATTAAATATTTTAATTTTTAATTTTTTTCAATTCTAATCCGATATCAGTAACTTCATTAACGTTGTTGACGTGACCTGCCATATAAAACAGAGACCCTAAATATTTATACATTTTAGACTTAATTAAACTAGTTAATTAAATTTCATTAAGTTGTTTAACTAAACTATGTCGTTTTTAGAAGAGAAAAGCTCTGGGTCAACCTTTCAGTGTCCTCCAAATCCATCGACTCATAAAACTTGTCATCATTGTTATTCCTCTCATTCAAATTTGGCACCTAAGAAAACGACAAAGAACCCTCCAAGCTCTTCAATTTCTCCTTTACAACATCAAGCAATGACTTCCTCTTAACGTACTTTGCATTTTTTTATAAATCAGAAGAATATATTAAGAAAAATTATGTACAAAAAGTCCAGATACAAGAGCCCCAAGAGGCACAGCAAGCTAAAATAAACAAACTTGATATAAGCTAAACAAGCTGAAACAAGTGAGGAACACAAATCCGTCAGTCAAAAGTACAACACTAGGAAAACCACGAAAACAAAGCATATTATAACTATGTGAAAAGCGACCGAAGATCTGAAGCCCAGACGAAACGAAACAAAAGAAGGCTGCTCATGTACACTCCGAGCTCCGAAGGAACCACCGGGGATAAGAATGCAGGCATGACCTTACCAAAGAAATCCCGCAAACTGCAACCTGAAAAAAACAACGCAGCAAATAACCTGAAAGGATCTCTAGACGAAGCTCTATTACCTCCTCCTCTCGGTGTATAGGTGAAGCTGTTCCCTAACATGGGAGATTACACCAGAAAGCACTCTCTCCTCCGCCATGGCTTCATTCTTGAAGGTCCGAGCATTTCGTTCCTTCCAGATATGGTAAACAGTTGTGGAAAGAAGTAAAGGAAAGTAAGGTCTAGTACTGGAAACCGCTAAGAACCAGGACAGTATAGAGGAAAGATTGTAAGGAGTAGGAATGACCAAATTAAAATGAGAAAGACAATAGTCCCAAATAGAATTGGAAAAAGGACAGGCAAAGAATAAATGGTCTACAGATTCATTTGCAGAGAGACAAAGGGAACAATAGTTGGGAATAGAGAGGAAGGAAAGGTTATCTCGGGTGGGAAGCTTCTGTAGAAAGGCCAGCCACAAAATAAAGGAGCAACGGGGAAGATTAAAATTGGACCAGACCAACTTAAACCAAGGGATTACTGGTGAAGGAGGCCTCAATATACGGTAGGCTGAGGTATTGGTATAATATTTGGTTGAACTGGCTAACCATTCCAGCCTATTCATAATTACCAGACATGAAAGGTTCCTAATTCCGATCCTGTGCCCTCTCCATTTGAAATTGGTTCCTAATTCCCTATCTTCCAAGTATTGGTCGATTACTAACAATCTCGAGCCACCAGCTAAAGACAAAATATTTACAGAAGGAGCACACACAACCACTACTTCAAAAAGAATACTTCAAATGGTTATACCGCCATTCCAATAGTGGCAACTATTTGTGTCATTGATTCGGGCATTCGCTAGTCACACATCACAAGTAAATATCCAATGTTGGATTCACAACTTCAACTTGTGCATTCCTTTATCAGCTTTCTAACCACTCTGAATCTCTGCCAATAGAGATGATCATAGTATAAGGCTCTTCACTCGCTACTCTTGACAAGGCATTTGTTATATTATTTTACTTGGTCTTGAAGTCAATAATGTCTTAAGTTAATAGCTTTTGCCCTTTATCTCAACCTAATATGATGATCATGAGTTCCTGACAGTAGTAGTCCCTTTGATTCTTCTAAGACTTCTTCATATTATTTTAACACTTCATCAAGATTCTCCTTTGAAATCTATTTGGAAGCTCCAGTGTTGTCAAATCCATCTCCATCAATTGATACATACATTGCGGAGAGACCGACCTTTGTATATGATCACTGTTGTAGCAAATAAAAGTGACAAGCTCCATTTAAACATGTCAACAAATTGGTTACTTATTTGCAAGATGCTATGGTCACTCCTTCTTCCTTTCGATTATGGTACCTCAAATATGTTCTAAGAGACCGTCGAGAACGTCCACTTGGCTTTCTATTTGGGAAATAAGGAGAATTGTAACGTTACCCCTTCTGAAAAGTTAGGGAAAGCTAAATAAGAAGTAGCTTTAAGGTTTAGAATTATCTTTAGTTTTATCAAACCACTCAAAAGCTGTCTTCTTGAGCAATTTAGTTAAAGGTTTGCCTAATATACTCAAATTCTTTATAAATCTCATATAATATTCTACTAAACCTGAAAAGTCCCTCAATTATTTCACATTTTTAAGAGTTGTCCACCTTGAAAATGAGTTCGCCTTTTTTGGTTCAATAGCTATCCCTGAGATGGATATAATACGTCTTTAGTATTTAACTTGTGAAACTCCAAAGTTGTTGGTTATAGTTTCGAATGCTCAAAGTAACTTAAGATGTTCAAGATGGTCCTCGAATGTGGTCTTAATCTACTTAAATATGCTCCCAACAATTCAATCGCTAGGCTCTGGAAGGCAAAGGGACATTAGTGAGCTCAAAGGGCATCGTGAAGAACTCATAATATTGCTCATGAGGTCTAAAGGTCTTCTTCCAAGTGTCTGGAACATGCATTCTAATTTGATAGTATTCTGAGCTTAGGTCTAGTTGTAGAACAAGGTAGCTTCATGTAATTTATCTAAGAGCTCCTCGATAACGAGCATGAGAAATTTGGCCTTAATTGTTTTGTTGTTCAAATCCATATAGTCAACTCAAAATTACCAGGAATTGTTCTTCTTAGTTAACACCACAAAAGAAGAAAAAGGGTTATAACTATGATGAATGAATGACTTTGTTTCAATAGATCTTGAAAAAGTTCTTCGATGATATTCTTTTAAAGGCTCCCATACATATATATATATGGTCTGAGATTAGTGGATTATACTCCTCCAATTGAATGTTGTGAATATAAGAAGATGGTAATGCTTTGAGTTCTACAAATAATGAATTGAGTTTTACTGAAAGACCGGGTTTGACCTTAGGCAAGGACATCTTTTTAGGATCCACTCTAATGAAAAATAAAATATGACTTATTCTTAACTCTCGTAAAGAACAAAATGAGATAAAATAAAATCTACTTATGATGCTCGTAAAGAATAAAATAAGGTAAAATAAGACTCACTCTTGACCTTTATAAAGAATAAAATGAGATAAAATAGGACCCACTTTTAACGTAAAGATCCCTTTTTTACTTTATCTAGAGCATATAAAACATTAAAAACAACCCTATAAAAGGCAATTCAATTCATATTATTGCTCCTTCTCTAACTAATGTCCTCTTCACTAAATACCTTAAATTGGTAATCTATGAGGTATATAGCCTCATCATAAAAAGTTGACTATTAAGCTTAGATCTAATCAACAACTTTACAAACCTCTTAGAGGTAACAAATTTTGCCTACCACACGAATTGAACACTATATTTTGTTTATCAAAATTACCCAAGATATTGGATAGCCATTGGACTAGGTCACAACCTCTTAAAGGAAGTATTAAGGCATCCGTGAAGAATATTATTCCTTACGGCTGCAATTCCAGCCTTTCATAAGATAATTGAACAATCACCTTAAGATCATTTATCTCCAAGCATTCATAAATTTCCTTTTTCGTCTATAATTACGGTTGCATCCACAAAGTTGTGGATGCTTCCATTATCAATGAGAACATTGATCAAATCTTTCTGTAAGTTTATAAAATCAATTGTAATAAATTATAAAATCATTAGAGGACTACACTACTATATTTAATAATTCTGTTCAAATAATAAAACAAGATTTAGTAAGAAATAATCACCCTCTAAATTAACAAAAACAAGATAATTAAAAAATTTTAATAAAACAAATACTAGAGTTTCACTCAGACCTTCATCATGATTAATATATTTTGTTATCACCTTAATTTAAGAAATCTCTTTCTCTAAACCTAAAATGTTTATTGCACAAATTATACTTTAACTCTTAGTCTTTCATAAAATCCCACGAGATAAGATTAAATTTATGATGGAAAGTTACAAATTCAACAATTAAGATAAAAAACAATAAATTCAAATAGTTGATAACAATTCATATATTAATAATTGAAAGTTCTATCACAAACTACATCCTTAAATAGGAACTTAGCTAATGAACATCATGAAAACAAAATAATCTTAACATAAAAGACAAAAAAAGAAAGAGAGAGAGAATAATTAGGTCTAAGTTAAGGTTGATCTTTTTCTAATCCTTGCTCTAAAGCAATTACTACAACTCATGGTGATTGTCACACACTTCTAAGAAGCTCCCTAAGTTGAACCCTAATAAGAATATTTATAGGTAGAGTTTACATCACAGAATCTGAAGGTGATTGAACTTTTAATTTCGCATATCTTCAACTTCTATGTATGAGAATCGACACCGGACCAACTTCCATATCAACGCTGGTTTTATTCCAAAACTTTGTACATGATGAGTCTGATGTCAGTTACAACATCACCTTGCGCCAATTAGCCTCTATTTCTTCAATTTGTATTTCCAGTGACGCATTAGCGCTTGTTTCATTGGTAACAATAACATTGCAACTAGTTAGATTTTCTTCCTCCAACCAAGATGTAACTAGCAGTCATGTCCACCGGTTAAGTATTGTTTTTAGATTCTCCCTTTTGACTCAATCTCGCCTAAAAGCTATCCTTCTTTATCAGAGAGCTCAAACAAGGTGTATAAACACAATATGAGTGATATTAACTACCAAATCATCCAAAATTTATCAAAGGACAATTTAAATGTTGTTATAGGTCTTATGGAAGAACTAACCCCAAAAGTTAGCTTAAAGGATGGAAGAGCCTATAAGTCTATAAAACCCACATTAGCCTCTCTTATTACCGATGTGGAACAATTAGATTGTATCATTGTGAGCTACCAGCGAGCTGGCTGTGCGCCAGATCTTTTCTAGCCCCGAACGAACATTGTTATACTGGCATCACCTCACACGCACCAACGGGTTAATTGTGCACAAAACCTTTTCTAGTCTTAGGCAAACACTACAATATTGACGTTACCACCCATAGGCATGACACAAGGACTTGAAAAAGTAGTATTAGCTTTGATATTAATTGTTATAGGTCTTTATGGACAAACCAACCACAAAAACTAGCTTAAAGAGTAGGACAGCTAAATCTATAAACTCCACATCAACCTCTCCTATTATTGATGTGAGACAATTAGACCGTCATAAATGCTTTAAAAATCATGCTAAAAATATAAAGTAATTAGCAACTACCAATAATATATAAGTTTATATATTCCCACCATTCTCATTTGCTTAAAATTCCCTAGGGATGCTCCTGACGTTATTGTTCCTTAATAGCTTCTTCCAAATTATATTCAGTTTCTGCCATCTACTCTTCTTCTTCATCTTTTACCAAAAACACGGTCTATTGCTTCCTTTTGCATTTGTACCTAGGTACATACTTATCACTGCACTAAAAGCAAATCCTCTTTTTACCTTTTCTTTTTCTTCAAATTCCTTGTTACCTAGTTGTTTGGTTACTCTTATGAAGCTTGGTAAGGAACAGCCATGAGGGCGACCTTAAGAGGGGGTAAGAACCCATATGGGTATGTGATTTTCATGATACGGCTTGGTGTGGATTGTTTAGTTGTTTAGTGACCAACTTGTAGCTAGGAAAACATAAGACAGACAATAGCCTCTTTGATTTTTCGCCAAGATGTTATAATATTTTAGGATTCAAAAGTTTTACCTCAAGAGTCAAATACGTTTTAGGAATTTGAAATCTAAAAGAATACCTGTCGATAGAGCATAATAATCCCTTCTTAAAATCTGTTAACAGATCATCAAAAGCTTATTCTCCAAATCTTAGATTAATGGCCAACAAATATTCATTCCAGATTAGAACTTCTAGGGTTAGTCTGTACCTTAGGAATGGTTGGTGCCACTTGCCACCATTTCCACCTAATGAGTACCAACTACTCGCACTTTCATCTATGTTGGTGTATGATCAATCACGAATAATTGCTCAGCTCGAAATACCCAATCGCGTAACTCAGAACCATCAAACAGGCTAAATTCTGCGTTGCTAAACCGTATTGATGTCATGTGCGCCCATTGTCCCAGGAGGGACTGGCCCGTTTAATGTTTCTTACGTTCGTCGTTACTGGCGGGAGATCCCGTGCTCCATATAAAAATGTGGTGCTAACACATTTCTCCTCGTTTGATTTGCACATCGTGAGGTTCAAGTCGCGCTTCCTACGTTTTCTTGTGTCTCCTTAATTTGATTACATAATGTTTCTTCCATGCTTTTCCCGTCTTAGCCCTAATACCATCAGCCATGGAACGGATGCAGTGGTGATATGAGCGCTCCAAATATCAGGTGGAAAGATTTTGGTTTAGTACCACTTGATACAATGTGGGACGAAGACGAGTTAGGAAGAGAACGACGAGAGAGAGAGCGCGAGCCAAATAAACGAATTCACGAGGTCCTGTACCAGTTTTTGAATTTTATGGTCTTCGTCTTCCTGGCTCGTTCTTTCCTAACAGAAGTCGATCTGCAAGAAACATAGACTTCCCAATTTTAGTGGGATGAGTTGGGAGGCGCCATACATACATTTGAGAAACTGTATCATTTTTTTTTTTAGCAAGAACTGAAGGCATATGACCCTTGATTGTATTGTATCAACAGAGCCTGCCTTTCTTTTCCTTCTCCTTTTCTCCCTTTCTATGCAAGTCGACTGAATTGACTAGTAACAAATTTGACACACGTGCTCTAATGCACAATGCAAGCAAAAACCAACTCCAGATTGATCCCCTCGTGAGTGACCATCCACACTTCAAGCACATATTTTCATAAGCTTTCAATTCAAATGTCTCCTCCACTCGGACAGCATCCAAGCTATGTTAACCGATTTCCATCACTATGAATATACTAATTATCAGTTAACTGCAATCACATCCATCCTATCTAAGCATTCAAATACAGTCTTATGTGCACAGATGCCAAGATGCACTATTCAAGACGTTAAAATGATGCAAGATGAGCCTTAAGTTGGACCCTTTCACCTCCATCTATACACAAAATCTTTGGCCTACAGATCACCCAAAATTGGTCTCCCCATATGACCGATGAAAACAAACTATAAACAAATTCAGGCAAGCTACTTACCAAAGCAACATTCAGGCCATACAAAATTCGCATTCTTGATCCATGATTTGATAGCTCAGCTGTCCACTTGTTCTACTGCTGCCAGCCAGAAAGAGTATCAGTACCATTCCCTGGACAGGCTTCTCTTAATTATCCATTTCCAGTCACTCCATACCTTAATTTACAACTTCATCTCCTTAGTATTCCAAACAACAAAAGAACCCCTTCTCACGAATTCACACGGGCGAAAACCAGTCATGTTCTTCCCCATCAGAGCCATGGCAGCAATACTTGGAAACTGTTTCTTCTGGAAGTCATCTTTTTTTGACTTTGACCTCTGTGGCTCACAAACTACCATAGTCTCAGACTTCCTTTTTGGAGGTGCATTTGAATCATGGCACCACCTCCGGAGCCAAGTATGCAAGAGTTTTATGTCTTCACTTTTCCTCAAAGAGCTGGTACAAGAAGACTCCGCTTTTTTCCTCAACTCGGTAGTCTGATCTACCGCTGTTAATCCTTCAATTTGGCTCTTGTTTACCTTTGTTTCAGGACTAGTTTTGTTACACTTGAGCATTTCGTTGAAGAACTTGTTAACTTTTTCATGGGAAGTTGCTTCTTCCATCTTTGAACTCTTAGTACCATAGGCATAAGAATCTAACACACTTGGTTTAAGTCGCTTAACCCACCTGCTACATGGCTCTAATCCCAAAGGACTATCAATAGGATAAGATTTTGCACTCCTGGGATCCTCTGCATGTGAAAGGAACTGTTCCAGATCCAAACTCTGGGTCCTTGAAGTGCTCATATCCATGTCATCTGCAGCAACTGTTACACCTGGAAACTTACAAAGTTTTTGGCGTCTATCAGGTATATCTTTATTCAGAAGTTTTCCCCCCCTATCTCCTCTAACCGAAGCAAATTCAGTGATTAATGCTGGAAATTTTTGGTGTGTCTTGATGTCCTGCAAAATTTACAATTGATCAGGCTTGCAAGTAGTGGCCTCCAGTCAGTTGGACATTAACTTCTGATGATCGTAGCGTAATAACTCAACCCATACAAACTTGTTGGCAAGTTCTTTTCCCTCAAAGGGACTTCTACAAACATCATCTTTTAGGTTGATAAAATTTTGATAGCATGCTAATAATAAGAATGATGACTTGGACAAATTTAAGTACGAAACTCAAGAAACACATATGTTACCTTGTTTTCTTGGGACGATTCCAAACCTGCAACAAAAGCAATGAACTAAGTATGTATAATGATAATCATATTTGCAAAGATACCAATTACAAAATGACCAATTATTACTTGGTTTCTAGCATCGCATTCAAAAATTCCAGCTAGTGAATTATAAGTTGTAGGAAGTAAATTGATAAACCTAAAAGGAACCACAAATTAACACGTAAGCTCGTAGGATACAAGCCTACGTACCAGAGCAGTGATTCTGCCTGAAAGCATCCATATCCATAATGTCGGTTTCAGCTGAGGACTCATTTTTCAAATCAAATGAAGAAGTCTTTATATTTTCAGTATTTTCTTTCCTGAAACTGTCAGTGAAGCTATCCAGAGCCAGAGATTGCAATTTCACTTCTTGATTGATATGGAAATCAAATTCTGGAGATTGGAGCGGGAAATTTATCACCTCCTTTCCTTTAGCTTTTGATAAGGATAACTCTGTGAACTTCTGGTGTCCACCAAGCAAGTTCAAATCAGTCTTTTTTGTGAAAAAGAAGTGACTAGTTGTCTGAGAATACTGTGCAGGACCTTTTACAAATTCTTTTACAGAGTCTATGGTGGTATAGATTCTCATAGTCTCTACATCATGAACAGAAGGGGACAGCCTCTGAAGTGCATAAGATCCAAGATTAGATTTTTCCAAGTTCCTAAAGGGTCTGATCTGATCAGGACATTCATTAGAATTGGGCATCTGAGACAGCCGCTTACTGGCAGCATCTCCGAGATGACTACTATCCTCTGAAAGGTTACGTATAAGCAACATTGAATTATTAGTCATTTTATCCTCGTGTGGAAAAAAAGTTGCTCTTGATTGACCATCATAATCATGACTAGCAAAATGGAGATTGATGTGAGTCTTCCCACTGTCAAACTGGTGAGGTACAACTTTTGAAGTGAATCCTGGCTGATAATATTCAGAAGGTGAAAAGACAAGAGAAGAGGTCTTCTCTACCAATTTATTTGGTTTGACCTGTGATTCTAGGTTCGATTGCGTGTCTTCAAGCAGTAACTGAAATCCTGTTGGTTGAGTAACTCCTCCAGAAGAGGTCAACCCAAACCTTGACGATGAGCAATTCTGAGCTGTAGCCCGAACATTACATCCAGAAATAGGACCAGTTTGTTGATTCAGAACATGATGACAAGAAGATTCACTCATTTTTGGAGCAACTTTACTGACTCTGTTTGTAGAAGATTTAACCATTAGAAACCTTTGGTCTTCCAATGTCTCATCCCCCAGAGTTTCTGAATTTGTTGCCATATTTTCATTCGTGGAGTCCACAGCTTTTCCCTTGTTCACGAATCTATTTTCTTTGACAAAACTAGAACCCTCTGCTGCTTCTGTCCCTGGCATAGAAAATAAGGGATGATTCTTGGTATTGATACTTTCTCCTCCCGATTCATATCGTAATGACATTAGATTCTGTGTTTCTCTTGCCGGTTTACAACCAGCAAGCTTCCAATGAGCCATCCAAACACATTCGTAAGGCTGAGTAGACTTCTCAGTAACTGCATCCCCTTCATGATATGATTGCACATCACGACTAGACATGGTCAGAAGAAATCTTCCAAAGTATGTATCCTCCTAAATATATTGCAGTCCGTCAAAGACACATCAGTAGTCACCTGAAGATGCACCCCATGAAGAAGTGTCAAGAGCCAATCTTTTGTACCGATTTGCAATCATTGTAGTATTCTTGGAACTACCACATGCAATGACCCACCAAACAACTTAAGACACTATAAGAAATTGGACTGGAATGGAAACATGAAGGGGCGGAGGGGTACAATAGAAGAGAAAATACACTCGTCAGGATTAAAGAGACGACAAAAGCCATTCACCAACCACTACAAAAAAACGGAAACAGCAATTGTCAAAAACAAAGAAAGGCCCAAATGGGATCTTGTCCTTCACTATAAACATCTTTATATTCGATTACCAGAATCAGAATTCAAGAACGCTTTGAAACTAGAAACAACTAGCAATTAAAAAGCAACCCGAACAAAGAAAAGAAGCCACAAGCCGAACTGATTTAGGAACAAAGCTTAAAGCTTCAACCTTTCTACAGTCAATACCGAGTAGAGTTGACCAAGATATGGACAAATCCATACAACTTATGGAGATACGAAAATCTATAAACAGGTACTTATAACTATGCATGCACATAATGATATGGGGACGTTTCAAGAAGAACAACAGAATATGAGAGAAAGAGAGCAGAGAAGAAGCTAAAATCCAAAACCCAGAAGAAAAAAAACCACGAATATGGACAGAACAAGCAAGAAAATTTCTTTAACGACTTACGTGCAGAGGTCAATTGAGCTTGGAGCACAGCAGATCCACAGATGTGGAAGATGAACAGAAGAAAATGAAGGTGGTTTTGTTTTAATGTTCTTTTTCTTAGAACTGATTCTCCTTTATTTTTGTGAAAATTCAGGATGGATAGTTAATGGAGACTTGTGAGTTGGATACTTAGACCAAACTAAGGGGAAAAACTGAGAGACAGGGGCCTAAGCTAAAAGTAAGTGGTGAAGAAGACGAAGGCATCTGTCCTGTGAGACAGAAAATGAGCAAACTGTTTATTTTGTATTTTTAATTGCACTTTTTCCTTCGTTGATCTTTTTCTCTATGTTTTTTAATAACTGCTAATTATAATAATGCGATAGAATTCAATTTAATCATAAAAATTAAAAAAAAATCATATCAACCTTTTTCAAACGATTATAATTTTGTAGTTGCCACGTAGCAGCTCTGCACACCAAAAAGAGAAGGTTATGGCCTAGAATTGACCACGTCTCATTTCTTACTTAAAGTTAGCAGAGTACTATGTTATTGGTCAGTTTTCAACGCCCAAATGTGCTTTCTCTGGAGTGGAAATGCTCCATGATTTTCCCTTTCACGTGGATGTGACCAATGATGTGATAACTTTCACTTCAAACCATAAAACTTTTTTTATTATAAAGGTAAAAAATTGTAAAAATAAAAAAAGTTACACGATAGGGTAACTTTAACTTTGACTCTATAAATTACTATATATAATATTAGTTTGTTTAATAATTTATTTAAAATATATAATTCATAAATTTAACACACACATAAAGAATGACAATCAAATTTTAGTAATATCCTTTTAAATTTATACTTTTTACCGATTAGTACTTAATATTAACCAAAATGAAGTTACAGCGTCGATGGTCCTACTCTACTCCTGCGAATATTGAGAATTAGAGGATTTAACAGGTTTTGAAATAAAACACGCTTTGCTTCGCTAGGTTTGTATAGTATTCGCTTGTGTTGCCTTACAGTCTGCATGAACTCATCTTGGGTGCTTGCTTTTCTGCCATATTTCTTTCAAAGCCTTACGGGAATAGAGTCATTACAAAAAAACAGAATATATGTTCAAACGATTCTTCATTGACAGTGACGATATGGGATACATAAAATTTTCTGGATTAATTCTGTCATTTCATTTGGAAGGAGTCTTCTCTTCATTATTAGCCACATGTATATCGATGACCTTGGTTATATGTGATTGGAACAGATCATCCTATACCAATCGACCTTAGGTTGAGGTTCCCACCATAGTAATATACTTCTCTTGTGTGTGTAACTCTCCGTTGTTGTTGTTCCTCCATAGAGGAATGCCCATTCTTCCAGGAAAAGAGGGGAACGTAATTCAAAATGTAATGCAGTCTCGATTTCTCTTCTCTAATGTGCTTCTCTGACAATGATGAAATTGGCTCTTCAATTGTGCTAAAGCTCGAAACCAATCCAAAAGACCATTTATCATACCAAAATTAGGTGTCACAGTCATCTCCTATTGAACGAGTAATATGTTGTCTTCGAAGACAGCAATTACATTTTTTTGGTAAATAGAATCTTTAGAGGGTTTTTTTTCTTCTTATAGATTGAATGAGTTTTTACCATTTGGTTTGAGTTTTAAAGGGTGGGTGGGTCAAATTGAGATGAGCTAATTACGTAGTAAAGTAATTTCTCATTAGTTCCCATGTACTTATTGTTAACTCTTTAAACGAAAATCTAATAAGAAATTAATATAAAAAATTAAAATTGTAAAAAGGTTTTTCAATTATTTTTAAAAATTAAACTCAAAGAGAACATTGTGTTTTTAACCCTTCAAACAACACTAAAATAGCCATTCCAACTACTTAATTACAAACGAATAAGAAAATGGATTGATTTGATGAGGAAATTAAGCTAGTGTAAATTGGGAAGGTGTGCTTTTACAAGATAAATTTTATAATAAGAAAGGGAGCTAATACACTATAAGAAAACTGTAGCGACAGAAATTACCGACGTAAAACGTTTAGATTTCGTCGAAAATTTATATTACCGACGGAATCAACCGACAAATAACGGCATCATTAAAACAGCCATAGGTAAATTTAACGACGGACATATTATGTATCCGTCGATAAATATATCGACGAACGGATATAACTGTCGGTAAATTTGTCAACGTATTTGCTACGAAACGTTAGTAAAATTACCTACGAACTAAAGTATTCTGTTGGAATTTTTTCCGACAGTAGTGATTATTCCATCAGTAAGCCGTAGTTCATAAAATCCTGACGGTTTGTAATATTACCGACGGAACGTAGAGTAATCGTTTGTAAATATCAAACATTTTACCAACGGTTCATGGTGGTCCGTCAGTAAATATAATGCATTGTACCGGCAAACTTTAGTTTTCCGTCGGTAAACAATATTAAGAAATTTTAAAAAAAATTCGACATGAAATTTTATTTCATGATCTTCATGATCTTATGATTAATGCATCATTTCAACAATTATAAATTATCTGTGCATAATATTTTGATTTTCTATATATTTAATTTATTTAAACAGAAAGTTGATTGATGATATAAAATTATAATTATCTTAATTGATAATAAAAATATATTATATTGCCATATAAGTCTTTGTAATTCAAAGCAAATGACTACAACAATCCTAATATCCTAGTGACCGCGAGTGCTCTGAGGTGTTACTCCTCGCCTTCAACTCATCCACCTTATGTCTCAACTGAGCTATGTTGTCCATAAATGTGTCTACTCTAGTTCGAAGCTTATTGGCTTCATTGGTTTGCAACCGTCTACTAGATGTTGTTGTACTGGACGTAAAGGATTGTGAATAACATGTGTTCACAAATGAACCTAGCTTGAAGATCCTTCCACGACGATCCCTACCATTCACTGTATCAAGATACGTCTAACTCTCATCAACAGCTTGTTCGTGTTGAGATTGTCGCTGAATGTTTTCTTGTATTGGGTCTTATTAGGAGGCAATGTTTATATTAGTAAGCAATAATTATTAAGAATTAATATTAAAGTATCAATTTTACATACATTCAGTTCTCTACATCGGGTGTTGACGAATGTCACACTATCATGCTTCTTAGTATGAGTGTGCAAAAACAACTGATGAGGTGTAGGCCTAATGCCCATTGACTTTTCCTACATAAGAATAAAATGTTATATATGAACTAGAATTTATAAAAATTTCAATAAATTTTTCTCTATTTTTAGGCTATTTACCCCCTGTTAAACAAATAAAATATCTCAAAACAGCCATATATGGCACTGAATATTTATTCCATTATCATTATCTATAATACACATATTTTCATTCCAACATTCACACATCAATTTAAATTGAAATACAACAAAGTAAAATAATTAGAATATAAGTGTAATGTTTAGATACTTACAGTCATAGAACGAGAACAATAACAGCCTACATTCAATAGGACGCAACTTGACCCCTAACTAGTAGGGAGCTTGTGTGACAAATTCTTACAGACACAACAATAAATCAACTTTAAAGCTGAGTCCAGTGTATTGCATCGATAAATGACAATTATATAATTATTTTCTTAGATTCCAAGTGACATAAGAGTCAGTAAAGGTAAATGAGTCCCCGATGTCTGGATTTTCGAGAAAGGTCCTGACATGTTCGAATGCACCAATTGATATTATACTTGTGGTGATATTATGCTTAAAATAGAGGCTGAAATTCAATGAATCTAACAACCCCATAATACTGACATTGATAGTCCCACTCTCAAGTGACTATTGCATGCTTATTCAAATATTTGCTTTTAGAATTAGTGTATAAACTTTCATCTCTATCCGAAAACTAAAAAACAAATACCATTATGCTCTTTTAAAGTGTTAGATTATTTTTTTAATAATTTGTAGTAGCTTATGTAACTTGATGGGCTGGTTATAATGAAATGGATCCAATATGATGGTTATTTGACTTAAAAATGGACTACTAATCATATTAGCTTTTTACATGATGTACAAAAGCTTCTCTTTAAGAACTTTTAAACGAAAGACATGGGTGAGACAAATTATGTGATATAAATAGAAGTATTCAGTAATAGATCACAAGGATTATTAAGATTGACTTGAAAAATGCTATATCAATAAAATATTAGAGAGATTTAGAATAGAAAAATGCTCTGTATGAATAATACTATTTTAGAAAAGGGACAAGTTTAGTGAAATGCAATGTCCTAAAATAAGTTGGAACAGAAGGTAATAAAATCTATTTCATATATCTCAGTGGTTGGGAGCTTAATGTCTACTTAGACATACATTTGTCCTGATATTAATTTTATTATTGAAATGATAGGTCGATATCAAAGTAACCCCAAATGAACCACTAAAAAGCTGTAAAGAAAATCCTTAGGTACTTACAAGGCACTAAGAATTACATCTCATGCATAGAAGGTCAAATCACCTCAAAGTGGTAGGTTATTAGATTCAAACTATGCTGGTTGTATAGACTCAAGCAAATTCACATTTGGTTACATGTTCCTATTGGCTAGAGGAGAAGTTTAATAGTAGAGTGGAAAACAATATGTCATTGTTGCTTCCACTACGGAGTCTGAATTTATGGCATGCTTTGAGGCTACTATTTTTGTATTGTATTTGTAAAATTTTATCTTGGGCCTTTGTATTATAGAAAGTATAGCTAGGCTGCTAATAATTTATTGTAGTAACTCCATAGCTACCTTCTTCTCTAAGAATCACAAATACTTAAAGTGTGCAAAACACATAGATTTGGAGTACTTATCTATTAAGGAATAAGGGTAGAAATAGAAAGTGTGGATTAAGCATATTGATATTGATATGATGATAACAAATATGTTAACTAAAGGATTACTACCCAAAATAATTTTTGGTAATGTTCAATCTTTGTTAGCATGATAGTGTGACAAGTATATATACATATGGATGGCTTACTCCTTTTTTTTTATGACACTTGTGAATTCAACTAAAGTTGTGATTTTGCTAATTTACTTGTTGTCCTCATTATATTGCATACATCTTTTGTTATGATGTGATACTAAATTGTCTTTTGAAAGACAATAAAGTTGAGGATTATAGTATTCCTCAATTAAAGTTGTTCTAAGTTAAGTTGGTTATGTGATACATAGAAAGAATCGTGTCATTATGACTTATAGCTGCTATGATTCGATCGCTTCAATTCAGTTAAAAATGATGACTTGATAGGCTCAATGCATAATGCGCACTTATGTTTTGTTATAAAATCACCAAATTGCTTTATAAGCTAAGTGGGAGATTGTTAGATTTTTTTTCAATAATTTGTTGTGGCCCGTATAACTTGTTGCATTGGTTCTAATAAAATGGGTCCAATATGATGGTTATTAAACTTAAAAATATTATAGTAAAACGGGGTTTTACAAATCCCTCCCCTTCCCTTTTTTTAAAATATGATGGTTATAAAGATAAGATTAAAAAATAATTGTAAAGATTTATCGTAGATTCTTGACCATCAAAAAATCATAAATAGCATCAAAGCAGAAAGGGTAAAAACTTTTCACAAAGAACAGAACTCTGGTTTGTCACACTTAAAGATATACAAATAATTATTGATCAAGGTACATTTCTATTAACTTTATTATTTGTAGGGTTAATTATAAAAAATCTTAAACTTTCGTCAATTTTCAATTATAATCTAAACTTTAAAAAGTGACGATAAAGTGCTTAAACTTTTAATTCGTTTCTATTTTAGCCCGATGTTAGTGTCTTCATTATCTTTGTTGACGTAGTAATGCCATGTGTCTAGGGACCCTCATTAATAAGACACGTCAATATAATTAGCAAAAGTGAGTTATATTATTGAAACGACGTTGTTTTGTGATGATACTAAAATTACATCGTTTCAAGAAGAGTAAAGCTGTTTATTTCAATCCCTCCTCCTAGACGCATGAAATTTGTTTGTTTTGATCCCTCCTCCCATCCACACAAAATCCATAAGTTTTTCGACATTGTTTCGTCCCCCCTTCCTGATGCATGAAATCCCTAAATATTTTGACAATCTTTTGATCCCTCTTCCCAGACACAAGAAATCCCTAAATATTTCAACAGTGTTGTTTCTTTGCTCCACAACATCCCTCAATTGTTCCCATTGTTGCATCGTCATTTGTTCTTAGTCAATTTTCTTCCGACACCCACACCATTTCTCATCCCCGGAAGCACATTTTCCCCTTCTCGACACCCTCAACCCTTCACAGTCAGACACGGGAAGGTTAGGTTTTTTTAAGCCATTGTTTAATTTTGTAGATGTTGATAATCACACATAAAATTAGATGTGGGAATTGATGGATTAAAATTTATTCTCTATCATGACAAAGAGTTGATTGGTTGAGATAGAGAATAATTGTCTTGCTTAACATTTCATTTTCTTACTTTTATGTCAGTACCCATATACCCAACTTCAATTACTAAATACCATCAGTTATTATGGCAACTACTTTAGTTTGGTTATGAGATTCCCTTTTTTTCTTTTCCTACGTAAACCTAAAGAAGAAGATAACAAATTTATTAATGCTGCTAGTAACAAGCATTTGTCGGATTATATGCATCAAATATAGTTATAAGTATAGTAATGATGTGGCCTCTCTTCACCATTTTTGACATTTCATTCTTTATTGGGTGAATTTATGAAAAGAAATTATAGTAGTGCTGCATTTAAGGTAATAATTAAATATTTGTATGATGATATTGTAACAGCATAAAGAAATATGGGCAGAAATAAAGTATATGTAGCTTTCATTGGTTATGCACCTGGTATATATTTGACATGAGAAGAGTGTTAAGGTGTTGTTAATGGATTCAAGGGTGCTATTTATTGTTTTATTTTTGTTGGACCCCAAACTTTTCTTGAAATTTTGAAGTGTAAATTGACATTAAATGAGGAGTTTGGGGTGAATCATTCATGTGCAAAGAAAAAGAAAATTTAAGAATGTGAATTGTTATATGAGATTAAGATAGGTGAAATATGCTTTTGTTATTGATGTTTATGATTAATTATGGCCTAAAATGGCGTTTTAAGTTTAAATGAAATTGATAGTGAATAAATTGTTTTGAATGGTATTGAAAAGCAAGAAATGAATAATGAAAGTGTTAGATTTTGGAGAATTGAAAATCTGAAATTTTGAAGATGAATAGTAGCAGAAAGTGAATTTGTAAGCTGAAAACTTTGTGAATTTTGCTGGGTTGATTTAGGCAGAATTTGATAAAATGATCTTCATGAAACTTGTAGCTTTTGTTGAGAGCTTTCTATCGCCATGAAGTATGACAGTTTTCAATATCAGGGTTGAAAGTTATGATTTTCCGAAGATAAGGTTATTTTTGCTTTGTTTTTGAAAAATGCTATTAAGGGTAAGTTTGTGTGTACTGCTTTGAGGCGAATTTTTGTACTGATGTGGTCTGAATTAGAGTAAGTGGTCTACTTGAAATTTATAGAGAAATTGCATAGCTTTAAATTGGTGTATAATATGTCATTTTTGGACTTAGGAGTAAGAAGATATAAGGTTTGGAAAAATACAGTTACTGTTCATGCTGTCAAAATTTACGTTATGGGCAGAAACTTTGACTGAGTTTTTGACCCTTATAAAAATGTTAATGTTAATAATCAAGTGCCCCTTTGAGACCGAAAAGATGGTTACTAGGGATACACTTAATGACAAGGGACTAAATACTCCTTTGAGATTATAAGTAAGGTAAGAAGATGAACCAAGCACAAAGGGTAGTATGCCTATTGTGTTATGAGCCAGTTAAAAAACTTTAATTCAAATCAAACCAACATGCTTTGTATGTAGAATTAATATACCAACATTGCTTATAAACTAACTTATTAAGATGATGTGTCAATATCTTTTAAGTTTGAGGTTAAAGTTGAAATTTTGATGATGATTTAAAAGATGTAGTGTTGTTGAATAAACCAAATTGGTTACGAATATACTAAGATATTATGATTTTTGTAAATAAATTTTATGATATATTATTCAATTTTTCTTAACCAAAGTTCTTTTATGTGAGGTATGGTGATAAAATATATTCATATTTTACATTATAGTATTTTTTTGATCGTTGATGATCAAAAGCTAAGTGTGGAGTTATTTGATAAGTGAAAATTATAGAATACTTTGCACCCTTATTTTATATTATTTCTATAGCACATTTAGGTTAAATTATTACATTTTATTATTAATTATTTAAATTATTTATTTTATATTTATTTTTAAAAAGGGTTCAATTTTTACTAAGTATTTTGTGTATGTTTGGTAGAATTAAAGAGAAAGAAAATCTGAGACAAACACTACAAAAAATATAGTTTCTGCGACGTCTGAGTGGTGAGACGTCGCAGAAAACTGTGACCTTTCCTGACGTTTAAAAAACGTCAGGAAATGTGAGAGCTTTTGGCGACGTGGAGCTCAGACGACGCGGAATGTAGGAACTAATTGAGACGTTTAATTATT
>JANVCL010000214.1:35567926-35578911 GCA_026546855.1 Erythroxylum incrassatum | reverse complement strand
ATAGGCTTCTCCCGCCTGCCCGCTAGTGGCATAGGAGCTCCTTATGGACTCCCCTCCGTTCACGGCTACACACGACCGCTTCGCGGCAATGTGTAGTACGTTCCGTTTCGGATCCACCCGAACCACTTTGTTTGTGATTTTGTGAAATGTTAGGTTGTTTTGTGATGAATTAAGTTTGTAAATTGTTTGATGTGATTGATATATTCTATGAAGAGTTTTAAAAATTGAAAATGCTTTTCTTAATGTGACATTGTATGAAAAATGAATGAATGAATAATGGTTTTTGCTTATTTCTCGTTTATTAAGTTATTACCCACGGAGCCGTCGAGCTCACCCCTCATTTCCCCTCCTCAGGTGTCGAGCGAGAAACCGAGTCACCGCGTCGGGATTGAGGCAACTCCGATGCTTTTTGCTTTTGAAGTCGTGCTTTGAGAAATCAAAGCATTAGCTTGTTCTTTTTACTTTCAATTTTTGTTAATTTGGATGTAATCGGCTAATTGCCCTTTGAAGCTTTGTATTGACTTGTTTTCATGTAAATATAAGAGTTTCGAAGTTTGAATGTATCTTGTATATGTTTTTCAAAGAATGTATGGATGTATGGTTGATTTTGATAAAAGCAAGGATGAGATGGTATTTTCTTTAGATTTTGAAAATGACTAGAATACTAAGAGTGTGTTGTTGCTATTGGAGTTGATACTTTGCGATATTTGAATTGGTGTGGAGTTAGGAAAGTGAGGATGGTGAAGATTGAAGTAGTTTTATGCAGGTGTGGAGTTTGAATGAGAAAAATCAAAGATTGGCTAGTTGCATTTTCAAAGGAAGTGCTGTCAAAATTTTTGTAAATTTTGACAGCAACTTCATTTGGGGTTTAGACCCTCTTAGTGGGTGAATTAGCTTGGGAAGTCTTCTTGAAGTTTGTAGAGCATGTTAAGATCTTTAAAATGGTATAAAATTGGTCATTTTTAGACTTAGGATGAAAGAGTTATGAGGATTTGAAGTTTGCAGCTACTATTCACAAACACTATTCATTTGGTAATGTTGCAGAAACTTTGGAAGGCTTTTTCGCCCCTTTAGAGCGGTAATCGATTTTTCCATCCTTCATGAAAGATGTAGAGGGTCTTTTTATCTTTCCATAGAGGTATGATATGTCTTATTTGGAGTTAGGAGTAAAAAGTTATGAGGGTTGAAAGTTTGCTGTTACTATTCATTCTGCAAAATTACTGTTCCATTGAATTTTAATTAGGCTGAAACTTCAAGCAAGTTTTTACCTCTTTTAATGATTGAATTAATTTTTGCTTCCTTCATGAAAGTTTTAAAGCATCTTTTTATCTTTCCATAGAGGTAAACCATGACACTTTTCGACGTCGGTATCAAAAGATATGATTTTTCAAACTTTTGACCTTGTTTAGGTGCTTAGGAAATTTGTCAAATTTGGGCTGAAACTTTGCAGCAACTTTGAACCTCCTTAATGGCCAAATTAGGTTTTACATTCTTCTTGAAAGTTATAGAATTTTCCTTCAGTTTTATTTTGGCACCAATTTTGAACAATTTCGAGTTCTAAGTAAAAAGTTATGCATTTTTTAATTTTTGTGTTCGAAAAATCCTAAACCTCATTTTTCTCTTATAACGTTTTCGTTTGGCTTCCGATTCACTCGATTTTTGAAACATTAATTTTCTAACCAAAATTTCTACCCTTTCTCGAATGTAGAAGTTTAGTCGGACATATGGAATATATTTTCGTATTTCGGTAATTTCTTACTCTAGGAAGCTGCGATTGAAGTGAATTGCATTGCGGATTATTATAGAGGCATAAAAATTTCATATTAGCTTAGGAATCGGATTTATTGTAGGCCCTAAGAAGATTAGTTGTATTTGAGGATTTTTCGAGTGAATCTTACAAGAATAGATGATATGTGTGACGGGTTATACGAAATTTCATTTTTGTGATCTATAAAGACCCGATTGAGGCGTTTTCTGTTTTTATTTGACCTAGAGACATGGAAGTTCGTATTAGATTAGGAATCGGATTTATTTAGCCCTAAGCAGATCAACTTTATTGGAGTATCAAGTTTTGTTCGGATAACGTTGAAATTGGTCTGTTTTGAGTTCTCTTTTGTGGTGAGGAATCTCTCCATCCTGAGGTGCGCGTCCAGATGTCACGCAGGACGTCGGGCCCGCGACTCACCAGAGAGGGGTTCCAACAGTTTTGTTATTAATAAATTTTATTTTGAATTAGTCATTAATTTAATTAATGATTAATAATTACATATATGAATTATATTTACTTTATTTATCAAATAATTAACGTAGTATAAGGTGTTTCATTGTTATATTTTGTTACGTTTTCTGAAGTGTATTGCTTGTTAAATTGACATGAAATGTGTTAGTTAAGTAGAGATTTGTGGATAATAAATTGTGAATAATCGGTGAAAATTTAGAATCATTAGCTTGCCTAGGATAGGCTACATTCAATGGTCTTAGATGAATAGGATAAGTTGATATGAATGAGTGGTAGCTATGTATCTATCCGTGGAGCAGATACCGGGGCATCCTAAGTCCTGAGGATGTCCTATGTCGATGACTAGATACTGAAGTGGTACCGGGATAACTTGAGTCCCGGGGATATCTTGTGTCGATGGCTAGGTACTGGAGTAATACCAGGGTGAAGATTGAGAAATCGAGGTACCCTCTATCGATATTTATACATTTGATTACGTTTCCACCGATGAGAGATTATAATGAGATAAGCTGGTAGACCATTGGATGTACGCCTACTAGGTTAAGTTGGGCACAGGCAATTCAGTAAAATATTGGAATAAAGCATAAATGATAGTTAAAATTAATATTTGTGTTAATCATAATTTGACAAAATTTTTAAAATGTTTAGATTAAATTGAGTGTTGTTATATATATACATATTATATGTATGATTTAATTGGTTGACTAAGTTTTGTAATTATTTATAGAGTTATTTGATTTTAAGAGTGTGGTTGGTTATCCTTATTGAGTAGGTAACTCACCCTTTACCATTTTATTGTTTTTAAGGAGATTGAGTGATTGATAACTCCATAGTACAGGAAGGATCGGGTGTAACTTAGGTGGGGCCAACATATTACTTGTGTAAAATTATTGGAGTGTATATATTTTTGAACGTGACAACTTTGATAGTTGTGTTATGTAGAATATTTTGTATATGACTAACAATCATCTCTTTTGGAACTAATGAAAAATTTGATAATTACTAATATGTTTTGGGAACTATTTGGTTAATTATGGTTTAAGGTCTTATTGTTGAAAGAATCCAGTCTTCCTTTTGTAAGGAAGGGAACAAAAGAATTCCAAGTTTGAAAGTTGCTGAATCAGATCATATTGGTGCAAAGGAAGAACTTCCCATTATAAGACTTAATTAGTAGAAACCCTTTAGTCCTCAAAGCTGAAATTCACGAATTGATTAATAGGAAGGAGCTTAAACATGTTATTTTACAACTTAGCGACTCGATTTCTAATAAATATATTTTTATTTTTAATAAAGTAAAAAATTAAAATCATAATAGAAAAATGAAAATAAAATTAAACCCCCGCTAATTTCGAAACAAAGCCTTTGGTTATTGAAATTAGACAAAAACCCCTAATCTCACCTCGCTTCTGTCTTCAGGTTTTCTTTTTAAAGGTTTTTTCAGCTTTTGGGTAAATTAAAAATTACTAATTACAAGGCAGTTCGCCATTTTTATACCGTTTTGTTTCCTCCCGCTACTTCGCCTTTTCTTCTCATCTCACAAAACCCTAGCAAAACCCACCGCCATTGAAGCCCATTTTTCAAACTCACTTATTTGACTGAATTCGGATCAAACTTGAAATCCCTTCAAATCTAAACCACCCTCTATGGGCAAAGTGAAGGGCAAGCATCGTTTGGACAAGTACTACCGTCTTGCCAAAGAACACGGTTACCGTTCTCGTGCCTCATGGAAACTTGTGCAACTCGACAACAAATTCAAGTTCCTTCACACCTCACGGGCTGTCCTCGACCTCTGCGCCGCTCCTGGCGGTTGGATGCAGGTGGCGGTTCAACGAGCTCCCGTCGGAAGCCTCGTTCTCGGCATAGATTTGGTGAAGATTGCGCCAATTCGCGGTGCGGTGTCTATTGAACAGGATATCACGAAGCCAGAGTGTAGAGCTAGGGTTAAAAAGATTATGGGAGAGAATGGTGTTAAGGCCTTTGATTTGGTTTTGCACGATGGTTCTCCGAATATTGGTGGCGCGTGGGCTCAGGAGGCAATGGCTCAGAACGCGCTTGTGATTGATGCTGTGAAGTTGGCTACTCAATTCTTAGCTCCTAAAGGCAGTTTTGTTACTAAAGTAAGGATTTTTACTTTCATTTGTTTAATTTGATTTTTTTTATTACCAAGAAATTGGAGGAAAGAAGAGGTTACAAGCTGAGTTAGGCTATTCATTCATGATTGGATATGCAACAGGAGAGAAGTATGACTTTATTCGGTTTCATTTGGTTTTTTATGAGGTAGAATACCGGAGTTGGAAGCTTAAGAAGAGTAGTTAACTTTAAGATTTAATTTATGTTTCCTTTGGAACTAATTACCTGATAGCCAGTTCATTGGTTTTCAACTTATTTTCTACTTCTTTCCTGATAAACGAGAGACCTGAGATAATGTTCACCTATCCTTCTGTTGTTCCGATTGTTGCTTGATGAGGCCAAATTGTACAGATACTGATATTTGTGTTAAAATATCTTCAGAATTGAGCTTATTCCTTGTTGATGAAATAAAGGAATAACGAATCCATTCAATAGAACTATACATTAGGATTTACTTACATTGTTCATTGTGTTTTTTTTTTCTTATCAAAAGTGTTTTCTACATTTTGATGCACTCTTTATTCCCCCCACCCCCTTTTTTTTTTGCATCAGGTGTTCAGATCACAAGATTATAGTTCTGTTATCTACTGCCTCAATCAGGTAAATTCAATATCTGTTAATATTTTGACCGATGTCTTCTTATGTGAATGATATTGTTAAATTGTGAACTTGCAGTTATTTGAAAATGTTGAGGTGGATAAGCCTGCAGCTAGTCGCTCAGCTTCTGCAGAAATTTTTCTGGTGGGTTTAAAATACAAGGCTCCTGCAAAG
The DNA here is from genome assembly GCA_026546855.1 of Erythroxylum incrassatum. Classification (NCBI taxonomy): domain Eukaryota; kingdom Viridiplantae; phylum Streptophyta; class Magnoliopsida; order Malpighiales; family Erythroxylaceae; genus Erythroxylum; species Erythroxylum incrassatum. Next base: position 35,573,771 of record JANVCL010000214.1, on the reverse strand, counting down.
ATTGATCCACGTCTTCTTGATGTGAAACATTTATTTCAGGGATCTTTAGAACCTCAAAGGAAGGTAATGGCTCAATCAACAGAAAGTTATTTTATTTTGTGCAGTTATTTTTCCTTCAAATGTAACTTTCTTGGTATCTTCTGTGTGATTTGTTTATGTAGGTTGTTGATGTTCTGAGGGGAACAAAGCAAAAGCGACATCGTGATGGGTAAGGCGTCTTATTTGGTTGTGAATTCCTTTATATGGTCCATGCTGCACCTTCTTCATTTCTAGTTGAACAGTTATGTGAAAGAAGTTAAATAATGCTTTATAATTGAAATGATTTAGATTTGTGTTCTGTTGTGGTCCAACTGTAGATATGAGGATGGAGAGAGTGTTGTCAGGAAAGTTTCTTCAGCTGCTGACTTCATTTGGTCAGATGCTCCCCTTGAGATCCTTGGTTCTGTTACTTCCATTTCCTTCGAAGATCCCGCTTCTTTGCCCATTAAGAATCATGATTTAACAACAGAAGAGGTAATCTCCTTTGACATTTTTCATTTGCTTCTTTGGATTATACCAAGGTTTTCATTTAAGATGTAACAAATGGATTTTCTGTTGCCAGGTTAAAACTCTTTGTGATGATCTGCGTGTCTTAGGAAAATATGATTTCAAGCATCTACTGAAGTAAGATACTTTGACCATTATTTTATGTTCACCCATCCTTCCTAATTCAGTAGTAAAACACTGTCCTTGTTTTTCCTGAATCATTATCAGTTATTGCGTATCTTGTTTTGCAATGTAGGTGGAGAATGCACATGAGAAAGACTCTATCTCCTTCTCAACAAGCTACTTCTGCCACTTCCATGGATGGTGAAGATAAGAATGTGGAGGATGAAGATGATAAATTACTCAATGAAATGGAGGAATTAACATATGCCATAGAGCGGAAGAGGAAGCGAGCCAAGAAGCTTCAAGCAAAAAGACGAGATAAGGTTTGTAACTTGATTTCCTTATTTGAAATCTTCGTTTTCTGCATTAGTCGTTTTGTCTTCTGAAATTGTGAATTGCATATTGGTTCTCGTAAGTGAAAAGTTTGAAAAAGTTTCTAACATTGTTTCTATCATATGATTGGAAAATTCTGTTTACCATGGTGGTATCAGAGAATTAAGACTCTTTTAAGTCAAGCAAATTTATTATTATTATTTCTGACCTGATCTGTGGTTTTTCAAGGATAAAGCACGGAAGGCTACTGGAATGCAAATAGATGCACTAGAAGATGGTTATATTGATACTGAGTTGTTTTCTCTTTCAGCTATCAAGGTCTGCATTCACTTTTCCTTTAATAAATTTCTCTGTTTGTGTTTGGTCACTAGTTATTAAAGTCAACATTTCGTCTTTCACACACATCATATTTTGTTAATTTTCTATAAACGTTTGAAGTTTGTGATTGATGGCTATTAGCAGAATTTACCAAGATTTATCTTGTCAAGTTCATATGTATTGGGATAGATACATATACTGTTGGACTATTAAGATCTACGATTGATATCATAGTGTGTGTGTATGGATACAAATGTGGATTAGATACCTATGTTACTTCATGAAAAAGGAAACAAAATGTTGATAATGAGTATCACTTTCTTATGCTTATCAGGGTGACTTAAACTGTTTCAAATGTTTTTTTTGGACTAATGGTCAGTTCCCCTTTTAACTTGAGATTGTTCTTATGCTTGAAGTAATGCAAAATCTTCAACTTTCTCCTATCAATTTCTTTCAGGGAAAGAAAAGTCTTGTTGCTGTTGATTCTGGTCAATATGATGAGAATGATGACGTCCACGGTAGTGAAGATGAGGAAAACCAGAAGGAAACTGAAGAGCATTCATCTGATCTAGACTCTGATGAAGAGAGAAGAAGGTTTTGTTTAGTTTTTCAGCATTGCTGTTAGAAATATTTTGAGGAATTAATTGCTTTCAGGATTTAATATGCAATTTTATCCCTTTCATTAATGCATTCTTTGTTTTGTTAGATATGATCAACAAATGGAAGATATTCTGGAACAGCTTTGCGAACGTATTGTTGCTAAAAAGGAAGGAAGTACTAAACGGAAACGGGCAAAACAAGCCCATTTTGAGCAACTTCTAGAGGTAAAGGGCATCTATGATGTGGAGTTTACTCGCAAATTTTAAGAGAATTGGTATTTTTGAGGCTTCTTATACCTAATAGGCACTTGTAATTTCATGATTATCTTTCTTTTGTCATATATTGTGGTTGTATCTCTTTTTGTGGCTGTTTCACTGTGGCAGTGTGGCCAGGTCACAGTGTTTAAGAGTTTAAGTGTGATATACTTAATGTTCTTTGTGGCTGAGCAGGGTGATGAGGACAACAATGCTATTCACTCTGATTTTGATTCAGATAAAGAACAGAGTGATCATGAGGCAAATCCTCTAATGGTATGTCTTGATGATGGAGAAGCACCAACTCAAGAGGAGATAACCAACAAATGGTTCAGTCAGGATATCTTTGCCAAAGCTGTGGAAGAGGGGGAACTGGGGAATTATGATGATAGTGATGATGAAATGCTGGTAGACAGGCAGGATAATAAGCTTCTTGTTCCAAAAAAGGCAATAGCAAATACTGCAGTCTCTGCTCTTACTCTACCGAAAGCTCTACCCCAGGCTTCCAAGGTAGAAGATGGTTTTGAGGTAGTTCCTGCTCCAGCTACCGATTCTAGTGATGATTCATCCTCAGATTCGTCCGAGGATGATGCTGAAACAAAGGCCGAGGTATTGGCCTATGCAAAAAAGATGCTGAGGAAAAAGCAGAGGGAGCAGATATTTGATGATGCCTACAACAGGTATATGTTTGATGATGAGGGCTTGCCTGGCTGGTTTTTGGAGGAAGAGAGGAGGCACCGCCAACCAATAAAACCAGTCACGAAAGAGGAGATTGCTGCAATGAGAGCACAATTTAAAGAAATAAATGCTCGACCTGCTAAGAAAGTTGCAGAAGCCAAGGCCCGAAAGAAACGGGCAGCCGTGAAGAGGCTTGAGAAGGTTCGCAAGAAGGCAAACTCAATCTCGGACCAGGCAGACATCTCTGATAGGTCCAAGAGGAAGTTAATTGAACAACTTTACAAAAGAGCTGCGCCAAAGAAGCCTAAGAAGGAATTTGTAGTTGCAAAGAAAGGAGTTTCGGTGAAGGCTGGGAAAGGTAAGGTCTTGGTTGATAGAAGGATGAAAAAGGACAGTCGGGTGCACGGCATGGGTAAGGGAGGAAAAGGTGGTAGTAAGAAGGTGAAATCTCATAGAGGTAAAGGAGCCGCTAAAGTTTCCAGTGGGAAGGGGAAAAGGCAAAATAAAGGCAAATAAAAAAAATTGCTAGGCCGGCATTTCAAGGCGTGCAAAATTTTAAAGTAATTGTGTCATCGTTTGTCTTCAAGGTGGCTTAGCTATTTATTTTGGTTTTCTTTTTCCTTACTTTACAAAGCCTTATGTAACACCGTTCCTCGCCCGGTTTCAATTCAATGGATTCATTGGCTTCATGTCAGAATACTATGACGTGTGCTTTTCTGGTGTTACATTGCCGATGTGCAAATAGAAAGATGAGCTTCAATGTGCTTTCAGCCGTAATTCATTCGTCTGTAGTGCTTCAATTAAGGATTTACTATGGTACCTCAGTCAAAAATACATAACTTATCATTTTAGGCAGGTATGGAAGCCCGAGTTGTGTAAACTCTTTATCAAATATCATCGTGTCAGACATTTCATTAGCACTAGCAGTTTCTTAATATCCCATGATTAACAGCAGTTTATACCGAATATCAAAAAACACTTGGATAAATGACAATTTAATCGCAGCTCAAGTGCTTCTCAATGTTAATGTAGACAGCTCAGACAAACTGATTAAGGTACTCATCTACAGTAGTGTATTTGACATCAGGATAAAGCTGTGAAGCCTCCACTCCAAAAGAAGGTTCAATCTCGAAGCTAGTGTGTCCGCCCCTCACATACACCGCGTGACCGATTGATAGAAGCAAATTGAGTGGTTATGCAGCTTCTGCAAGAACCATAAGTCATGTCAAATTGTTAATATCGTCATGCATTTGTATTCAAAGAACTGATAAACAAACCTTGGATATTTTTCAGCACTTGCTCCTCTGGGACGTAGACCCTTTGAAGGGTTGTCCCAATCTTTTTCTCCCACAAAGAAACAAGATCATTAAACGAGTATATATTGCCAGGAGGCCTAAGGTAGAGGATTTTGTTCAAAGTTCATGGATCATCCACAGCTCTAATTGTATACGCGCCAACGTCCTCTTCCTTGTTAAAGATTGCTGTAAATCTCCAAAAGATGAACAAACATTGTTTTCAAGACGTGGGCAGAATTCAAATCAACAAAAGTTCCTACCGTTCGGATTTCCATCGCCAAAAGATAAACAAACGTTGTTTTCAAGATGTGGGCAGAATTCAAATCAACAAAAGTTCCTCCCTTTGGATTTCCATCGCCAAAAGATGAACAAACATTGTTTTCAAGATTTAAGCAGAATTCAAATCAACAAAAGTTCCTACCCTTTGGATTTCCATCGCCCAAGATCACAACGTTGTCTCTTGGAGGAGCAGTAGCACCAGGTTGATCTAACGTGGCAAGGAAGTACTCGGCAAAAAAGTTTGCAGACACAATAGTGTATGGTATTCCTTCAGCTTCTACAGCTCGCCTGATTTTGACCTTAGAGGCATATGCTGATTTTATTGGCTCAACAGCATATACACGATCCACATCATTCCCAAACTCCGAAGGAAAAAATCTCTGAATTAGATTAAATAAATCATCAAACACAAACCAATAAGTACGTAAACATAATCCCAGTAATGCAAATGGGAAAAAAATGGAAAATCTTGTCATTACCTTAACGTTTCCAGCTTCTTTAATGGCGGCGATGATCTTACACTGATGGCCTAGTAGGGAATGACCAACGGTAGAGATTACCACATCGACTTGCTTTATAGCTTTTACCAAACTCTCATGATCAAATACATCTCCCTGCAAATTCAATTAAAAGAAACACTAACAAAAAACTTCCAAAAGAAAATACGTTGTTCGTACTTCGTTTTAAAGATCAAAATCTTCCCACAATTTTCCTTTCCTCGGTAACCAAACAAAACCGAGAAAAGAAATTGTTTAAAAATCCTCAAATTCGAACGTAAAACTCAAAAAGAGAGAGTGAAGAGTACAATGACGAGTTTGACACCAAGGCTCTTGAAATTGGAGACGATTCGTAATTTATCTGGGCTAGACAGGGTGAACTCTCTCACTAGAGCATATGTAGGGTGACCGGCCTTAGCGCTCGCCTCGACGATGAATTTTCCGATGTACCCCGTTCCCCCGATGACCAGAATATTGCTTTTCTCGGCCATCAATCGCCACAAATTACTTTTCCCGGGGAGAGAAACAGAGGAATTGGGGGAAGCAAACCGCTGAGGAGCTTCTATGCCTTGCGCTTACCGTTAACAAGAAAGGAGTTGAGCGAAGAGAGTGATGAGAATGAAATTACTTTTGTACCCTTTGGTCAACGTTTGTCTTCTTATCTTCGGAGCGGGCGGTTCTTTATTGGCAGGTTTAGGACGAGATTCTTTAGTCTCAGAGAAGCATTTGATTACAAGAACATTTTGTAGCAATCTACCGACCTCTCTTCATCTTTCATATTTAACTAACTACACACACAAGCTTACGAATTCCAAACTCCTTTCTCATTTTAAAACTAACTAAAAAATAGAAGGTAATTGATGAAGTTCTAAACATCTATGATTCTTCACATGCAACACGGCCAAGGCACAACTGGGCTGAGAAGACTGAATTAAAAGATGTC
>JANVCL010000214.1:35471789-35488536 GCA_026546855.1 Erythroxylum incrassatum | reverse complement strand
TGCAGAAACTTTTTCCTAAGGCTAGGTGTCTCTCTTTAGGCTTGACACATGCTTCCAATGCATGTGTTACATGTGTCCTCCAAGTAAGGCTACCAATTGTCACTTAAATCTTTGTCCACATGTCACAATTTAATTGATCCATTTGTCACTCCATAATTGGCCCATAAATCAATATTTTTTCTAAAATTTACCAAAAATTTTATAATATCCAAAATATACCAAAATTGCCAAATTATAATTAATACACTCCAATTTAATCCACAATTTCCACTTATAAATCAATTTTACCCGAAAATGTCAATGAATGCATGTACAATTATTGTATTTGTCCAAAATGCTTATGCACAAATAAGCAAATATTCAAATATGCAAAGCATAAAATGTACTGAATTTTCTTAATATTCTAACCCCTAATATGGGGTGTTACATATAAAATGCAAATTCATCGTGATTTTTGTACGTTGATAGACAAGAGTGGAAGACTTATTGTAAAGGTAAAGATGTCTTCTAACCGTCTATTCCCACTAAAAATTTGCTTGCTTGAATTCTATGGTACCTGATGCAAATTGGCTATGGCACATGCGTTTTGGAAATTTTCATTTTTCTGGATTAAATTATCTATCAAGAAAAGAGCTTGTGTCTGGCTTACCTATTATAAATATTCCTAACCGTGTATGTGAGACATGTGAGATGGGAAAAAAAAGCATAGGGGTGTATTTCCAGTTGGAAAGTCCTATAGAGCAAAGAAGCTATTGGAAATTATTCATTCAGATTTGTGTACTGTTAAAGTTCCATCTAATGGAGATAATAAGTATTTTATTACTTTTATTAATGATTTTAGTAGAAAGGCTTGGATTTATTTTCTAAAACAGAAATCAAAAGCTTGTGATGCATTCAAATCATTTAAAGTGTTTGTGGAAAAGCAAAGTGGCTGCAGAATTAAATCATTAAGAACAAATAAAGTTTAAGAGTATCTTACATGCACAGAGGTCTTTGAGCAATATAGATATCAACATCAGTTGACCACCAAATACACGCCTCAACAAAATGGAGTAGCAGAAAGGAAGAACAAAACTATAATGGATATGATAAGATGCATGTTAAGGTCTAAACAATTGCCTAAAGAATTTTGGGTAAAAGCTATTGCTTGTGCAGTTTATATTTTAAACAGGTGTCCAACAAAAAGTCTTAATGACAAACACCTAAGGAAGCTTGGAGCATAATGAAACCTTCCATTTGGCATCTCAAAGATTTTGGGTGTATTGCTTATGCCCACATAACAGATTAGTTGAGGAAGAAGTTGGATGACAAAGGCGAGAAATGTATTTTTATAGGCTACAGTACAAATTCAAAGGCTTATAAATTATACAATCTAAATACAAAAAAGACGATTAGTCGTGATGTAAACTTTAATGAGGGTGCAGTATGAGATTGGTCTTCAACTTCCTAAAAAAGGCCAGTGGTAATTTCATAAAGCTATGAAGAAGAAAATACTCAGGCAGATTCAGTATCTTAGCTAGAGACATCTAGTAAACCCCAAGGACAACGTCAACTACTAGCCAAATTGTAAGATTATGTGATAGGTATTGATAATGATCTATTTGATGAAGAAATTATCAATTTTGCTTTATTTGCAGACTGTGAACCAGTTAATTATAAGGAGGCATCAATTGACTTGAAATGGAGAAAAGCCATAGATGAAGAAATATATGCAATTGAAGAGAATGACACATGAGAATTAACAAATTTACCCACTAATAAAGAGCCTATATGAGTAAAGTGGGTGTACAAGACAAAGTACAAGCCTAATGGTGAGATTTACCGATTTAAAGCTAGATTGGTTACAAAAGGATATAAGCAAAAACTAAGTATTTATTACTTTGAAGTATTTGCTCTTATTCTGAGATTGGATACTATTCGCATGATTATCTCCCTCTCAACTAAAAATAATTGGAAAATTTATAAAATTGATGTAAAATCTGCTTTTTTAAATGGGACTTTGGAAGATGAAGTATATGTTGAGCAACCTGTAGGGTATGGAACTAGAGGAAAAGAAGATAAAGTTTATAGGTTGAAGAAAGGTCTGTATGGATTGAAACAAGCACTAAGAGCATGATACAAAAAATTTGATTCATACTTCATGAAGCATGATTTTGAAAGATGTCCTTTTGAGCATACTTTATATGTTAAATTTGTTAAGCCTGGTAATATTTTAATTGTATGTCTTTATGTTGATGATCTAATTTTTACTGAAAACAACTCAAAGATGATCGAAGAATTTAAGGAGGTTATGGTAAAATCATTTGACATGACAAACTTAGATCTAATGTCTTTTTTTCTTAGAATATAGGTAATTCAACAAGATGATGAAAGTTTTATCTCCCAAAGGAAGTATGTGAATGATATTTTTAGGAAATTTAAGATAGAGAATTCAAAACATACTCTTAGCCTAGTTGAAGAGAAATTGAAACAAATAAAAGACAAGGGAGACTTATAAGTTCAACTTACAACAAGAGTTTAATTGAAAGTCTAAGGCATTTAACTACAACCAGACCAGATATAGTTTATGGAGTTGGATTACTTAGCAGATTTATAGAGAAGCCTCGTACCTATCTTTTGCAAGGAGAAAAAAGAATTTTTCGATATATCAAAGGTTCTTTAAAGGAAGGAATTTTTTATGCAAATATCAATTAGGTGAATTTTGTAGGTTAGACATATAGTGATTAGGGTCGAGATACAGAAACAAGAAAAAGCATGTCAGGCTATGTTTTTCATCTTGGCGCTAGCAGAATATCGTGTTCTTCACATAAACAACCCGCGATTGTGTTATCTATAGCTAAAGTAGAATACATTGCGGCAATTAGTTGTGTTACACACACATTGTAGCTTAGAAGAATGCTTGAAGTACTACATCAAAAACAAGATGTTCCAACATAATTATTTGTGATAATAAGTCCGCAATAGCACTGTTTAAAAATCCAATTTTTCACAGGCGATCCAAGCATATAGACATTCGATTTCACAAAATTTGCGAGTTAGCAACGAAAAAGAAAGTAGTAATTAATTGTTGTCACATTGAAGAATAAGTTGCATATATTTTTACTAAACCAATAAAGTTTGAGTTGTTTCACAAACTATAGAAATTGTTGGGGATGAAAAATTTTTACCAGCTTGATTTAAAGGAGGCAACGTCAATGAAGAAATCAAGCTAGTTGTGCATGGAAAGGAGACAGATACATGCAACTTCATTTAATGGTAGTCAAAATCATGATGAAGCAATTGGAGAGAGACAAACAAGTGGAGAGAGGCTTTCTTCTTCTTTAAGCATTATATTTAATTTAACCAAATTTTTGGTTCAGTAGAATGTTTGCTTGTATGAGTAAAACTCTAGTATTTTATTATTTTTGTTTCCCATATAAGGAGTGTAATGAAGCCTTACATTACATGTATTGTATTTTTGGGATTGAATTAGTTCTCCTCTTCTCTTCTCCATCTCTCTCTCTTGTGTGTGTGAGAGTATGTTAGAAGGAATAGGGATGTCAAAAAACACCCGGCCTGACCTTGGGTTAATGGGTTTGGCATTGTCAAACCAACACATGGGTCGGTTGGGAATGGTTCGTGAAAATTCGGGGCAGGACATGAGCCGCAGGCTGGATGCGGGCCACGAGCCAAGGTGGTCGGGCCAGGCAGTGGCCCAAGCCAAGCAGCCAGGCCTGTGGCCTACACAATGCTCCACCCAGAACGACGTCGATTTGTTTATGTTTAAAATATTTCTTCTATCGACAAAATGACGTCGTTTTGCTTTAAGAGTAAAATAACATTGTTTAAGTTATAACAGTTAATAAAACACAAGACAAAATGATGTCGTTTTGTTGCAAGGAAAAAATGACATCGTTTTGCCTATGATTAAACGAAAGCCAGTCAGAAGCAGTGCCCAGTCCCTCCTCAGCAGCTTCCTCTTGCCTCCATCCATCTCCCTTCATCCTCGACCCTCACCCAGTTGCTTTCACTTCTCTATTCTTCTTCTTTGTTTCATATTCTTCCTTCATTCTTCTTCTTCGTATATCATTTATCGTGACTCATGTGCACTTCAAAGTCACCAATGCTGAAACAACCAATGGTGATTCAGTGAACAGTCCGACGTACTTAATAAGAATCTCTTTTGGTCAATTTGTTTTTTTAGAACTGATGTGACTAATTTGAAAACTTTATATGTTAACATTGTTCATATGGGATAATGCTTGTAATGTGTTTGATGAAATGTCGCAGAGATCATTGAGATTTATTATGAATAACTAAGGTACTTGTAATTATGGAGTGATAGATAATGCGCAACTTTAATGGATGTTACATTTTGTTATTAGGATCTTTCAATTTCAAGAAATGGTAGATGGAAGTTGCTCCGTATAGTCATACATATTCTGATGACATTAGCCACTAAGATGATGCACGTTAATTTTTGTTACAGGAGCTAACTTTTGTGCAAAAACTTCCTCCTGAGTAGCCCTTCTTGTGCAGCCTACACAATATTGACATCTAGAATGCATGAAATGCTTATAAGGGTTATTAATATGGTAGTATGCTAGCATAAACTCAATCCACCTAACATCTTTATTGCTTTCTTTGTTGTATTCTACTGTTATGCTAATGAGGATTGTTGTCCACCTTTTGAGCCTATTATTCTCTTTTAGCGTCACCAGATGGAAGTATCCCATCAGTCATTAGCTTCCTCCAGGTTGCATACCAAGATGCCTGCAATTCTTGCTAGTGACATGTTCTGATGCATTTACATATTCACCATTTCTTGATTGATCTTTTCTTATGCTCTTACCTTCTTATATTAACATCTTTAATTCTCAACATACATTTTATGAATGCTTATTTATAGCCTATTCCTCGATGCACCTTGGATTACCCTTTCCTTTTTTAGTTATTCATCTATATAGTTCAATATAATATGGGTTCCACTCAATAAGCAATTATAATCAGACATACTTCTAAATGTCATTTACACCAACTTCATTTTTGCGATCAGTCTACTTGTTTGAATGCCCACTTTGGTGAATTAATTTATAAGGAGTAGGTGGAAATGGTTCTTTATGGGACATCTTTATGCCACTTATCTAACCATTGTAATACATCTTCAGAAATATTTTAATTTGAGAAATAAACATTCATAAAATAAAAAATCTGTTCAAAATATATAAAAATTTGTTGGTAAAGGAGTATGTTTCCTTTACCAGCAGAAATTTGTGGTAAGATTGAATTATTTTACTTGGTCAGACTATGTTTTGGTTTGAAAACATAAGCTATTTAGCATAAGGTGTATGATTTGACCTATTAATTCTATAACAGTGCTTGTAGTTTGTAATTAGGAATAAAATTCAATTAGTTGTCACACTTTCCAGAAAGTGGAAAGATGAATTGATATCTTGTTTGATTGGATTTTTGGATTTGGATCCATTGGGACTGATGGGGCTCAAACCTGTAGCTATTTCCTTGACAGGTTTATGTTCTGACCAATTAAATTGCAATCCCAGTGAAATGTAATAAAGTATACGACACACATTTTCTTATGATTTCATTTCTATGGCTTGTGATGTTATCAGTGATAGTTATCAGCATCTATAGCTTTTGAAGTTTTGATTCATAACTCCAGTCTCTACACTTATACAATTGAGATAGTTGTGTTAGGCAAATTGTTGGTATATAAGATTTTTATGACCTTCAATGATCAGTTATGATACGAGTTTTGTGTGATCAGGAAAATGAGCATTGGTCTGTATTCTTCTTTTTTTTGTTTTGTCTATGGGATATTTGGGTTCTTTGCTTGTGATCATTTCTTTCTCCTTCATTATTATACAATAACTTAATCATATTTTGGATTATATGAATAAACAACTACTTTGTAGGAGGTTTCAAGTTTCCACAACCTCTGTGCATTTTGTTTCAACTTAGATAGACTTAAAGAATCAAAGTTTCACTTTATCCAAAATGTCATCTAGTTGTAATTCAGTAGTATATATAGCCTTAGTTTAACATGACGTCCATATGAATATATAGCTCTATAGATTTACTTTCATTAATATATATATAGCTCTACAGATTTACTTTCTTAACTCTATTCATTTGCCAACAAGTTTAGCAGTGAATATAATTGCATATGAGTAAATGCAATACAGTTAATCCTTCCAAAGGAAAAGGTGAAGAATATTATCAAGAACACTTGATGCAGTAACTTACCATTACACCTCTAAATGATCAACCTAACTTTCTTGTACATTTGACATATTCAAAGTTTGGACATTCTTTGATTTTCTTGAACATTTTGTTTTATATCGAATATTTTAACTAGAATGTAGGCAAAGTTTTTTGATTAAGAATGTGTCATTTCCTAATACATTCTTATTTCTAACCTCAAGTATTTATATGTTTTTTGTCAGATGGACGAGCATATTCCTTCAGTTGAGAGTTTTAATCCAGTATCGGAGGTATAAGTGGAAACTTCTATTCCGACACCAAGTGACGATAAAAGTTCAATTAGAACTCAAGTTAGTCAATATAAAAGTGAAATTTGGAATCACTTTAAGAAGACTATATCGACCGACAGAATTGAAAAATCAAAGTGCAATTATTGTCAAAAGTTTTATCCAAGTGGTTCGAAAGGTGGAACGTCTCATTTAAAGAGACATATGAAATCATGCTCTAGAAGGAAAATGGTTTTAAGAGGTCAAACATTTTTGACCCCCAACCTTATGAAAGGAAAGAATGAAATGATCATAACAACTTTTGGCAACCATAGATCAAGAATTTTGATGGCTAATAGGACTATTGGAGATGAACAACCATTGTCTATGGTTGAAAGCAAAAGAAGGGTTACATGGCAATGATAATGATTGGAATTAGTGCAATATACTTGTGAGATGATTTATATTCTTTAATATTGTTATCATTTACTTTTTTTCATTAGTTTAAGAATTTATGATTCATGTTAGTATGCTTTTTCATGATAGGTTCATTTATGTACCGACAATGCATACAAGTGAAAAATTAGCAAACGTGTAAAAACTGTTTGATGGATTTGAACATCGATAACAAAGTATCCTCCATCACAGTCGATAATTGTAGCATAAATGATGCTATGATTGAGAAGTTGAAGAGTAAGATGCGGGTTGGGAGCTTATTAGTTGGAGGTAAATTATTTCATATGCGTTGTTTTATGCACATTCTTAATTTGATTGTGAAGGATGGGTTGGAGACGATAAAGGAAGCAATAGAGTGTATTTAGAATAGTGTTTTATATTGGAGTGCAACTCCTAAAAGAGTTGAAACTTTTGAAGATGGTGTACAAATTTTATGCATTCCAAATTCAAAGAAGTTGGTTTTGGATTGTCCTACCAGATGGAACTCAACCTTTAAGATGTTGGAGTTGGCAATCTCATATGCTCAGCTTTTTATTAAACTAGCCGAAAGGGATTCTCAGTATACCTGTGTACCATCAGAGGATCAATAGGACTTGGCTAGAGAACTTTGTATGAATTTGAAATTATTTAATAATTAGACTAAAGTATTCTCAGGAATAAAATATCCAACTTCACACTGCATCTTTAGCACTATATCCAACATAAAGCATGTTTTTATCATTGTGGATGTTTAACTCCAATGCAGTGATTCGGACTATGGCAAAGCGGATGGCGGAGAAGTTTAATTCTTATTGGTCTAAGGTTGGAGATATTGTTGCAGTATTATATGTGTTGGACCCGAGATACAAGATGGTCGAGGTTGAATATATTTATAATGCATTGTACAGTAGTGAAACTCAAGAGCGTCTATATACTATGAAATAATTATGGTATCAATTGTTTCATGATTATGAAGTTAGAATGCAACAAACTTATGATCGGGATCGTAGTAGTGCTGCAGGCAGTTCAACTCAGACTTCAATTTCAAGTTCAACCTTGTCTTCTGACCCATTATTGACAGATTCTCTTTCAATTTTTTCGAAAGAGAAAAGGGCTAGAATTTCTTATAATATGATGGAGTTAGATAAATATTTTTCTATAGATTGGGTTCCTAAAACTGAAGATGAGTGTTTGTATATTGTCATGGTGGAAGACATCTGCACAGAATTATTCAATCTTGCAAAACATTGCACGAGACTTGTTAGTTATTCCATTATCCATCGTTGCTTCAGAGTCTGCATTTAGTAATAGTGGTCGAGTCATTACTCCTCATCGTGGTCAACTTCATTATCGCACGGTGGAAGCCCTTATGTGTGCTCAAATTTGGTTAAATAATGAAGATATTGATGGTAAATTCTTTTCTTTTTTATATATTTATTTTATCTATCTTTATATTATCTTACCTAATATTGTGTTTTTTATTTTTCTACAGCCACAGGTATTAACGCGGAAGGGACTAGTGAAATTAATCGACCAATTGAAGGTTATTTTGATCAAATATATAAAGATGAAGTTATTTTTAAATTTGTTTTTATTTAATATTACATTACTAAATATTCTTTTTATTTTAATATTATATTACTAAATATAGTGTTTGTACATACAAATGATTGGATCCAAACTATTGACGATCTTACCAATAAGTACAATTAGTTAATTAGATGATGCTTTCTCAGTCTCCACTCTCTAGTTTATCCAGCATGATATTATCTTAATTTTGTAAATTGTATCATTTATTGTAAAATGATTTAGATAATCATTTGTGTATAGCAAAATTTTCTATAGATATTCATTTAAAATTATCAATTCTCTTTTATAATAATTAATAAATTATTTAAGTAAATTTAAAATTCATAATTAATTGAATTTAAATTCTTAACTATAGCTATTAACTTAATGACTTTTCATACAAAACTCTAATCAATTGAATTAAAATTCCTAATTAATCATACCAATAAATACATCTCAAGATTTTATTTTTAAAATGTATTTTCTCATTAATGATATGCAAATGTATATAGCACCATTCAATCTAAACCTGACTTAATGAATTTTAACACAAAGCGGAGAGATGATTAGTGATTTTATTTTGAATTAACTTTAGGGGACTTAATTCACAGCCGTAAGTAATTATAAGTGAAATTGTGTTTTAATGCCAATGATGTACAGATAACGGAAGGTAATAATAATTTTAGTTAAAATTAAAATAATAAGGGTTATATAATGTAAGGTAATAATAATTTCAGTTAAATTAAAATAACTCACTACTGTGACTTCTTAAGTCATAGCCGTGAGTTAAATACCACTTATCACGAACCGTGACTTAAATGGGAATGAGTTACATGGTTGTGACTTATCATTGAACAATCAGTTTAAAAATGGTGATTCAATTAATTCTATACAAGATAGTATAATAAATGATTACGTTCCTTCTGATACGTGGTAGTCTAAGCTAGGGTAACCTTGTGTTAAATTGTTTTAAGAATAATGAGTGACAATAAATTACTTGTTTTTTTTAATGAATGAATTTATACTGGGAACTACTACATCATTAATTCTTTACAATATCCTTATAATATGATTTAGACATAATAAAAAATTAAAATTATATAGTAATTTCAAGAGCTATGTCAAAATGGTTAATGGTGAGGTAGATTGTAATTATTTGCAATTATACTAACGAGAAATTATAATTTATAGATAATTCAAAATTATGTATGAATTTCAATAACTATGAAATTTTAACATGTATTAAAGGTAAAAATAAACGTTAATCAGTTTCTTAATAATTTTAAAGATAATAATATTTTTAACATATATAACACAGACGTTGACACTTCAAAAATGTTAATTTGTCTAATTTAATTATTTATTTTCTAATAAGACTTATAATAAATCTTAAATTATACATATAAAAAACATCATAATTAGATATTAATATGAAAATTTTGAATTTTTAATATAAAATAAGTTATATTTTTTAGCATTAAGTTTTTTCTTCTAAATAAGGTAAGCATCAAACGTTAATTGTCTTCTATATATTTTTTAAAATATATATATTTTTCCATAATGCGAAATTAAAAATTATTGTTTTGTTAATGTAAAAAATAGGCAAATAATAAGTACATCGCCTTCTAGTAGACAAAAAGACTTCATTATAATACGAACAAGAGTACATTGTCTTCTAGTAGACAAAAGGATTTCATTACAATACGAACAAGGTTTTGCACTATGTTCAACTTAACTCTTAGTTTAAAACCGATGTGATACAAACATGCTACGTCGCTTGAGATAAGGTGGTATGATAGACACAATACCACCAAGCGGCGACCATATATTTGACCTGTAAATGAGCTCGTTATACAGGCTTCTGTAGAATTTTAGGAACGGTAAGAAAGACTCGTTAGAGTTGTCAAATTTATAGATTTTTTTGGAAAACAAAAACACGACTGGTGATTGAAAGAAAGAGGGTTGTCGGGTCTACGGTTCAACAATTTTAATTGACTCAATTGTGGTGACACGCTGTGGAATGGGAGTCAATAGGAATAAAGTTTTGTTAGTGGTCGTTGCATAACGGTTGATGTTTTGATAGGGCGTTCTACCACTTAGTGACGCAAAGGAGATAGATCTCGCAATAAATGGGTCAATTTGTGTTGAGCTCAAAGGAGACTTACGAGTGGACCCTATTTCTAAAGAAGCTGGGCAGGTTAAGGAAAGATACCATGGTTTAGCTAAGTTAGAATGTTGTGACACAGTAAATGAAAACTTGATGAGGACGGGCCATTTTAAACTATCAATCTTATGGACAAAGGGTGAAATCAAAGGGAAGAGACTTGCAGATGATTACGTGAATTATAGAATTATAATGATTCTTCAATGTTCAGTAAACATATCACCGTGGTGATTGTGGAAAATTTAACAAATGGTTAGACACTCTATAATATCAATGAAGATTTGAATTATAAGTAAATAAGAGAAGGCAAGTTAGAAAAATAACAAGAAGAAGGTAAAAAGTATAACATAAGTGGGCCAATAGTAATAGGATAATGTATGTTAAGAAAGTATAAAAATGAGTATTTTTCATAAAGATGTTAAAAGCAAGATAAAATAAACAAGAATTAGGCATATAAATAAGAGGAATAACAATAACAATATTACCTTCCATAGATAAGAAAACAAAGATGGTGGATCGATTAAAAAAGCTCTGTAAAATTTGGACGGGTAATTGTCAGTAATAATTTTCAATGTTGATAAAAGTACATTTATGAAAGTTAAAGTAGACCTGAAAAAGCCTGAGAGGATAAAAAAATAAATTATAAGAGAACATATGACAAAGTAAAATGAAGTCACTGATCTAAATCTAATTAAGTGGTTTTTAGTGGAAAGCTATCAATTCACAATGCAGAAAAGACACAACAGTGTTTCTTTGATAAATTATAGGTTATCAACAGAGTTTTGGAAGAAATCAACATACTTGCATCAAAAAGAAGTACAAATTGTTCACAGTTTTTCATATGGTTGATACGACAACTTCCAAAGTAAACGCAATGAAGAACCTAGAAAATTCAAAAGATAAAATTTTAATATGATTAATAATCAATTAAGAAGGATAAAAATTGAAATACAAGTACAATGAAAACTTATATATGGTAACTTACAATTTTCGTGAATTGAACTTCCGATAGTTTTGTTTAAGGTGAAAAATCTTTAACCAACAATAAAATAAAGGAAGAATAAAGCTTTAAAATGAGTTTAGACGTACCAAATGTCAAAAATGAAATTTAGAACAGATATATGTAAACAATGTTGTAGATAATTTCTGTTGGTTTTAAAAAATGATAAAGTGAATAAAAGGTAATTAGTAGAGTTAAAAATCTACCAAAAGAGGCCTGTAATCTTCATTGAGACCTGTTACATAAGCGAGACCTTCTCTGAGTTCAGTGGAAAATTCATCTGTTGTCAAGTTCTTTACGTTTCAAAGAAAAAACCAAGAACACAAAATTTAAAAAAACAATATCCTATAAATTGTGAAGCAATATTTGTAGTTCTTTATTATGAAATTACAACATTTATTTAAAATGGAAGAAATAGAAAAATGATTGATTTTTTAATAAAACACAAAATTAAGAAGCAACACAAAAGTGTAAGAAAATTTGATTGCATTCATAATATTATAATAAAAATTATTGTTACATTACCAATTACTATGCTTTGTCCCCAAGAAAGGCAAGCCTTTAAATTTTTTGTAGCCAACTTAACATTGTCACCGTTAGCTTTCAGGAACCGTTCATTACAAGCGTTATTACAAAATTTTTCTGTGATCAGAAAATAATGTTAATGGCAGTACCTATTTTGTTCACTATTTATATAATCTTGCTTCTTCACCCATAAAAAAACGAAACAGTAGAAAAAGACTAAAATCTTACCTGACTCTACGAGAGAGGAGTTTCCTTGGTTAGATAATGTAGCACAACTTTTTTTTTTCTGAATCGATTGGGGAATATCTTTAAGCTCATATACCACTTCTTTGTTGTTCATTTTGAACAAGTAAAACAATATGAAGGGAAACACACAAAAATAAATATGGTGGAAGATTTCGTGAAGGTAATTTCTGATAAACAAAATTGAAACCATAAGGAACGCATCTGTCAGAAAGAATTATAATATATTAAATGTTTGTTGAAAGCAAAATTAACTATTTTTAGATTTCATCGCTAACAACCGAATAATTTTATTTATAACATTTTATCTTTAAATTGACGGCGTATCTATTGAAAGATTGTCTGTCAAAATTGACAGCGTATTTACTAGAAGATTATATTCTCTGACGTGATGTAGCGTATTTCTTGGGAAATTTATTTTTATTTTTTGAAAGATTAGAAGGTTAATGTTGTTAACAACCAAAAGCAATGAAGGAAAGAATTGAAAAATTGATGAAGAATGTTGCATGTCCGGGTGTAACATGTTAAGTGACACCCGTGAGACCTATTTACGGGAGTGACTTAATATGTCACGCCCATGAGGCATTAAAATTTTGTTTTGTTTTTTTTATTTGACTTTGATTGTTATATCACTTATAACATTTATCAGTAGCAACATATGGAATTTGACTTAGTTAATTTTAACTTTGCTAAAACTTTTTTTTCCTAACAAATTTATTGCAATAAGAGTTATGTCTTTGCTTCGTTTATCTCGTTTGTTTGTATTTCTTCAAGCCTGTCCCTTTCTTCTATATGTATTAGAGGAGATAGTGCGAACAAATTAAAGACTTATGATCACAAATAATTATAGTATAGACTCTTATTTTCGTTTTATTTATGTTTGACTTTAAGTTTTTACATATATATTTTTATCTTCAAACTTTTAACTAAATCACAATTCAGTAGTAAACAATTTTAAATAATTTAATTTGAATCAATATTTAATGATATATTTTTAATTATATATTTAAACTTGGTAACACCAAACACCATTAAAATAATTCATGTTTTAATTATAAAAAATTTGTCATTACTCAAATGTAAAAGTGAAAAAGGATAAAATTTCAAAGTAAAAGATTAGAAAAGCATTAAATAATTCTCAATTTTTATTATTCATAATTCGAATTATCGTTCTAAATCTTCGAATGGTTTAGAGACCATGCCATATTATCATAAAGTTGGTAAAGAGAGGAACTGAAATGGTAATGCCTTTTATGAATGTCATCATATGATAAAACATGATAAATATATATTTATAATTTCATCCAATTCTTACATGATAACTCATTTATATCTCAAATATAGAGAATCATAAATTAACAAAATTTATTTTTAATCAATTATAGGAATAAAAAGGCAAATAGAAGGCTTACATAATTATATTAGTGTTATCCAACCTTGTTTAGTAGTAAGGATTTTTCCTCTCTCAAACACCTATTTAAGAATAAATCATGAATTACACCATACAACTTTCCTTGGAATGACAAAACATAATGTTCTGCGAATGTCAATTAATCTTAATCTATAGTGGATTCAAAATTTTCAAAATGACAAAAGTACACATAAAACAACTATATGATAAATCCTTGAGTACTAACAGTATCATTGTCTACAAAAATCGTCAAGGCAAACTTTGCCATGGCATACTTTTCATACTAAGGGTCGTTTGATCTTGCCAACTGTTGCATTTAATATCACAATAGAAAATAATTAGGATTGCTGACAATTCCAAACTTACAGGTAAGAGCACGAATTATAGGCAATATCTTACTAAAAATACTAAAAGGAATTTTCTTGACTGAAGAATATTTGCTGCAAATCTAAACAGTCAGATAGACAAGTGATTTCAAATGTCATAATTAAAATACCATTATAACACCAACAATCTAAATTTAGGTTTTGTTAACTTAAGATTAGCAAATAGGTACACAAAAAGCTAGGGAATATCTAAAACATCGATGGCATGCTGAAAAATAGAAGTAACCTCTTCACTAATTTAGATAGCATGAACAAAGAAATTGAAAAAATTAGTGGACAATTAAGATAATAAAATAAAAGTTAGCAAAAGATGGCGTTACATCTTCCTATTGCAAGAAATAAAGAGGAAAGGAAGAACACTCCAGTGTCTAAAAAGATTTTAAAAAAAGAGACAAATGTAGGGAAACACTGAAAGTGCCAGAAAAATATGAACTTACCATGGGCAGCTGATGTGGCAGTTTTATGCGATGACTTAAGATGCCGAGACGATCTACCACGAGATTTGGATACAGGGGATCCACCTTTTGCATAGCAAGAAGTGCATAGGGAGCACTGTCAACATGTTCAACTTCATGTTTATAAAGAACATATGTTACATTAGCAAAGAAATATACAACTAATACATGCTAATTTTTATCCAAATAGTAAATGGACGTTCAAAGAACTCGATTAAAATCCCCACAAACCAACATGGGAATATTTGGACTGACATATATTTTTTGCAATCCTTTCAAGAGTGTAAGAACCTAGTTTTAAAATCAAGAAAAGATAGATGAAGCCCAGATTTTCATCCATTAAGCAAAGAAAGCTTAAAAAGTAAGATGAATACCTGCTAAAGTTTGACATCCTTAAAATCTTAATGGGCATATACTTGTGTATTAACATAATTGAAATCTACCAACATTAATTATCAAAAAATTACTTTTCATTAGTGACTTTTTTTCCCTTCCTAGGAGGTTTGCTCTAACCAATAACAGGAGAAGGGAACAACATCATTTTTCTTGCACAATAATAATAAGCAAGCCAAGTTGTTTAACTTTTAAAAGACATTGGGAGAAAATTGCTCAAACAAATGGAAAAAGACAAATTGAAACAAATAAACCTTTAAAACTAGTATGAGCTACATATTGAGTGGTCTTCATTGGCTTTTTACTTTAGGCGCAATACTCAAGTGGATGCATATTTTTCTTCAAGACTATCAAGTGTCAAATATTGTAATACATCAGTAGAAATAAATATTCTAACACAAATATGCAGTTGTGACCAACAAAATTGTATGCGGATAAATGCACAAATAAATTTCCATAGCTCATACATACATAATACTAAAAGATGCATAAATAAATAAGGCATCACAAAAATTCATAGGAATGATAAATCTTACTAGATGTAATGGGTCAGTTATAGGCGTTACACCAAAAACATACATATCTGCCAAGAATCATATGCAGTAGAAGAACTTGAGACTAATTAAATAAAGAGTCATCAATGAATGCTATAAGTAAGATGAAGCTGTTGCAACTTTTGGAGCATAATCCTCTTTAACATACGATCTAAAAATTCCAACCGCATGAACATGACGTAACTAAGGCCGTATACATTTCAACTGAACATAAGAACGGGAATCAATTACCTTTTTCATCAAGCAAGTTAGCACTATCTGCCTGATGTAACTCTGTGTAGATGCATTGAAAAGCGATTGTTTGCCTACTAAGATTGCCTGCCAAATAATAAATCTCATACGACTACGATATTGAAACATGCAAAACTGTATTCAATTAGCAAATAACAAATGATTCTTACCTTTTTTTTTACTGACAAAAGTGTGTGATAAGCTTCCTTCAGCCAAAAGCATAGACATTACTGACATTTTCCATTTTCAGGTGAGCATAAGATCTGTCTTGAACACTGAGTACTGCTACTTGTATATCTACCTACACACTGAACAAAAGAAATTATAACAATTAGAACTCAAATTACAGAGGTTAGGAAAATATATAAATATGGAAGTTAGTAAGAAACAGAGGTCAATGAGGACAAAATCACAGAGGTTTCATTCTAAAAAATGATAATCATGCAATCCAAATTAAATGATCATCCATTGATTTAACTCATTTCTTTCTGTAGCAGGAACTTGACATGGGCTGTCTTTGATTGATCTGAAAAACAGAGATCAGTCACATATTTGAACTAATAACTCAAACCCAGAAAAAAAAGGTAGAGAAGAAGCCGATGGCAGAGAAAGAGAGGATGCCAAAGGAGTCACCATAGAAGAAGGTTCTGGAGAAGGAGAAGAAGAAGAAATTGAAATGAGCTGCTTAATAATTAATAATAACATACACATGCAAGTCACATGATTTATTAATTAATTGGGTTGATAGGTTTTGAATAAGTGTTGAAGAGATTACCAAAATTTATTATTTTGATATTTTATCGACTTCCCACTCGATTAATAGAATATATTGGAGCCATTAGATAAATTAGTACCGTTAGATCGAGGACACATTAAGAGAAGGACGAACATCACATTCGTGCTTGGTATAAACT
>JANVCL010000214.1:35452828-35471689 GCA_026546855.1 Erythroxylum incrassatum | reverse complement strand
ATGAGGGGTAAACATATTTCACTTCAATAGTTTCCCCTAAGGGTGTAACTATGCTCAACAGGTCTTTTATTAATTCTTTCTCTTTTCTAGCTTTCTGGCAGAACTCGGTGCTATAAAAGAATGAGTGGTAACCGAGTCAAATAGCACTTTAGCATTCTCATTCTGGATAAGGACTATGCTTATCTCCACATTCATCTTAATTAAAGAAAAATCATATCCTTTTTCATAACAAGGCATAGACATTCTATTCATCATACCAATTTAACTAAATCAACAGTTCCTCATAGGAATACCTGTTACAGCTATATTAAAGGCCTGTGTTTCTTGGGGATTTACAGCAAACACTCTACCCTGACCTCTATTTGCTGGGGCTGGCATCTGCCCCATGCTCTAGGTGAGAGCTTGGCCCTGAGGTCTACCTCTACCAACTGGGCCTCTATTAATAGATCTGTCTATCTGTACCGTAGTTTGTCAAACCAAAAACATGCATATTTGTCAAGAATCATAAGCAATAGAAAAACTTGAGACTAATTGAATAAAGAGTCATTAGTGAATGGTGTAAATAAAATGAAAATTTGTCGTAATTTTTGAAGCATAATCCTCCTTAACATAAGATCTTAAAATTCCAATCGCACGGACATGACTTAACTAAGGTCGTATACATTTCAACTGAACATAAAAACGGGAAACAATTACCTTCTTCATCAAGAAAATTAGAACTATCTGCTTGACTGATTCTATGTAGATATATTGAAAAGCTAGTGTTTGCCTACTAACATCGCCTGCCAAATAATAAATCTCATATAACTACGACATTGAAACATGCAAAACTGTATTCACTTAGCAAATAATGAATGATTTTTACCACTTTTTTTCTTTATTGGCAAGAGCGTGCTATTAACTTTCTTCAGCCAAAAGCATAGCCTTATTGACATTTTCCATTTTCAGGTGACGATAAGATCTGTCTTAAACACTGACTTCTGCTACTTGTATATCTACTTGCACAGTGAATAAAAGAAATCAGAACAGTTAGAACTCAAATAAAAATATATAAATATGGAATTTAGTAAGAAACAGAGGTCAATGGCGACAAAATCATAGTGGTTTCATTATGAGAAACGATAATAATAACTTAGAACCAGGAAAAAAAAGAAGAAGAGAAGAAGTCAATGGCAAAGAAAGAGACGAAGCCAGAGGAGTCACTATAGAAGAAGGTTATAGAGAAGAAGGAGAAGAGATTGAAGGGAGCTGCTTAATAATTAATAATAACAATATCAATAATAACATGCACATGCAAGTCACGTGAGTTATTTATTAATTGGGTTGATAGGTTTTGAATAAATGTTGCAGAGAATACCAAAATTTTTTACTTTGAGATTTTGTATTCTTTCCAGTCGATTAATCTTAAGATTTGAGATTTTGTATTCTTTATAGTCGATTAATCTTAAGATTTGTGTCAAATGTTTTATTGATGTCTACTAAAAGGTTAATAGAATAAATTGAAGTATAAACTTAATTAATTAAGTAATAACAATAAAAGTTACTGTAACATGCAATAGTAGTATATATATAAAGTTAACAATAATAAAAATTTCTATTGGCATAATTAACAACCAATTATTAATAATTATTAATTAATAATAACACAATTGCGACTAAACTAATAATTAAATAATAATATAAAAGGATTAATAAGAACGTGTCTATTTATTAATTAACAATAATCGTCGATGTGAAAAAAACCTGTAACATATATTTGCATGGGAGTCACTTCAATATATTACTCAAGATTTGTCTAATTTTAGTTTTTATATATATTTAAAAGTTATTAGACCCAACCGCGAAACATGACACAAATAAAACTAAATTAATAATTGAATATATATATATATATATATAAAGAAATGTGTATATATACTTAATAAATAATGATATGAAAAGATTAATAAACGTTAGATAGTTAATAAAGACATAATTCCAAATTAAGTAATAACTAATAATAAATAACAATTAACTTTAAATAATTTGACTTATTAGTCCCAAACGTGAAAAGCGATATTGCACTAATATCACTATATATATATGTGTGTGTGTGTGTGTGTGTGTGTGTGTAATATTTTTTAAAAAATTTGGTGAGCTAGTGCACCACTAGGCCCCACCTAGCTACGTCTAAGTATATATATGTATATATATATATATATATAAGAATGAAGTTATTTGGGAGTCAGTGGTATATAGGGCTCCTCAAAATTTAAAAAATTAAACATTTGAGTCCTCCTATCTTAAATTTCTGGCTCCATCTATGTATATATATATATATATCACAACTGTGAAGAGCTATGTATATATATATATATACTTAATATTAGCATATAATACTTAATAATAATTACCAATTAATAATGCATGGTTATGAATAAGATATATACTTAATATATAGTATGTAATAATAATTAAAATATAATAATTAATAATGCATGGGTAATAAAGTGCATGGAGCTTGGACAATAATGGGTGATGAAAAAGTAACAAAAACAAAAATAATAGTTACAGAAATATATATAATAACATTCAAGGTCACGACTGTGACTAAATAAGTCACATGCATGACAATGATGGGTAGGACGTAAAGAATCGAATCGTTGGATGAAAGGGACGGTAGGATGGAAATTGTTCATGCACGGTTGTGACTTGTCACAGGCATGACTCATGCACGGTTGTGACTTGATGATAGCCGTCGGATCAAAGGGGCGGTGAGATGGAAACCATTGCACAGTCGTGACTTGTTAGCCGTTAGATGAAAGGGACGACGGGATGGAAACTGTTCATTATATTTAATAAAAATTTTATAAAAATATATTTATAATTAACTATAAATAATTTAATTATATTTAATAAAAATATATAGGTGTCACAGGTGTGACATCTCATAGTATATATACTTAATTAATAAGGAAGTAGAAGGGAATTAATTATATTTTAATTGATTAATTATATTTTAATTAAATAATTATATTTTTATATGTGTTAAATATATTATAATTAATTAATTATGTTTTAATTAATCAACTAATTAATATTATTTTAATTAATTAATTAATTATATTTTAATTATATTTAATAACAAATTTATAAAATATATATATATGTGTGTCACACCTGTCATCTATTATTATTATACTTAATATAAAAAGAAATAAAAATTCGAGAAGAGCAACAGCATCTTGTAGCTTTTTCTCTAGCAATTCGTGGCTCTCTAAGGGAGAATAATGTGGACTACAGGTACTCAAGATAGCTACAGGAAAGAAAATAAAGTTCATAAAAGAAATATACTGTCGTAGCTTTCTTGGACTCTGATATTGCTGGATAACATGTCTTGTATGGGCAAGTTTGACTAGATAAACCTTGGCTGATGAGATTCATTCAGCATGAGAATATTGTTGCAATGCATCCAAACAAACTAATCTCCATTAATCTGTGTCAATTGCTTCCATTGCAGTTTGTCTACATAATGCCATTTTATGTGTTTGCCACTTGATCTTCTTCATATCATTAATTTCATCTTTTGTAAAGGGAAGAGATATGGGAATAAGGAATATATAGCGATTTCCATGTCAACTTGCAGCTATTGTTGAAAAGGGTTTTTGTGCTAAACAATTAAAGCACCCCATTAGATGCTTCGACCAACTTACATTTGCTTCTAAATGTGGAAAACACGAGATAGCCCCGTTTTCTTATTAGTAACAAAGAGTCGTGTTGTAACATTGAAGTAGGCAAGTAAGTGAAGAGACATGATCGCAGAGATATTAATTAAGAACCACATAAATGGAGGCTATGACCAATATTTAATGGTTAAAGATACATCTTTCTAGTGTAGGTATTAGGACATATTAAGGAATATTTTAAAGTATGAAGTATAAGTGACTAAGGGTGAGGAGACCACAAGGACTAAGCACAACCTTCAGACTATTGTTTATGATTATCTCACCAACTCAACATTCTTTTTCTGGGACTCTATCCAAGCCCATCTGATCTCTGTTGGTAGTATATTGTTTAACACAACAAATATAGTAACAATCGACAATCTGGTTAGCATGTTCTATATACATATATATCACCCAGCAAAGTTGTCATAGACCTTTAATATGATATGCACCAGTATATCATCAATCTTGACGTTGCATGTACATTTTTATCAATCTAGATATGCTCGCCACTTTTCCTGAACACTCTGTAAATGTTTCAGGTCTTTTACTAGATTTGATAAGAAAAATACACGTATTTAACTTATCGAAAGTTTTTAAAAGCACCCCTTTTGTTCTTCTCAATCAACAATCTGTCCTTGAGTGTTATATCGACATACAGGTGTGAGGAAGGCCTACATCATTTGAATGGGTGTACGTAGCAAGCATGCAGGTACCGGCACAACGTTTACGTGGATTAGTTAATATGGAGTCATTATGACGACCATGATCAATTTCCCTAGATGTCCTCAAGAATCTCATGTACCCGTCTCATATACTTGATGATTATTTCCGCGAGAGTTTTCTCGAGAGATCTCCAAGTTTCTGTATTGATGACAGCTTTTGAAGATCATCAGAGTCGTTCGCGACTTTCCTCGACTTCAATAATAATAGAGTTGACGGTAGCATATATATTGATGCGTACACTAGACATTTGATGAGGCCCGGAAGAAAGTGTGTGTTTATTACCTGGAAAAAGTGGTTTCGGAGTAGCTTAGAGAATTAAAAGTGTGGTTCCTACAACTCCAAAGATGGTGGGGAATGAGTCCTTCAGGATTATGATGGTGTTTGCTACTGTTGGGTTGGGTGTATGCAAAAGTCAATTTGATATTGAGAGAGCCAGCTGTAATGGGTAATAACTATTTGAATATGATGATAAGCTTTTCAGTCACTTTGTGCAAATAAAATAAATATAAGGAGAATTAAGCTTATATATCAAGTCAGACTCGGTCATACTGATAAGACATTTGACTGCGGGTGGCCGAGTGGTGTAGTTAGTAGTCCTAAATACAATCTACTAGTGACCTTCTAGTCTTTAATTTAATTGATACACATTTGCGACTTATTAGTGAAAGTTTTATTAAGATAATTTTAATATTAACATTTATGAATTTTTTTTCTTGAATAAAACTATTTGTTGTGTGAACATATTTTTCTCTGAAATTGAAAATATATAGCAATACACAATTACAGATAAGTTTTTGATTGAGATTGTGTTGTAGTGTTTTTTAAGCACTTGTGTGGGAGTTTAGATCCTCTGTCTAATATTATGGTATTTTATTGTGTTTAATAAATCTCAGTTATTTATTTATATAAATCCCGCATAAAACTTACGTAAGATCTGTAAAATAAATGACTAAAATTTCTTAAGATATAATAAAACAAAGTAAAGTGCTCTTCGTGTTGTGCAGAGCGGAGAGTTAAAAAAACGGTTTAGAAGTGGTCTTTGATCACCATAATGATCTCCGGTGACAACCAAAAAGAATAAAGATGGAGAGATGAGATGGTACTTTTAAAGGGATCAATATCTGTACTAGCTTTTCAAGGACAGGTATGGATGCCACCCAATTAGAGCATGTCTAATTGGTTTACAATTTGTAAACTCTCAGACATTGTGATTTGGGATCGCATTCCAAGGTAAGCAATATTTTCGAGCTTGTTTTGTTGTACAATTTGTTGCAGAATCACATTCTACTTGTAGGAATTTCTTTTTTCTCAATAAAACCCATATTTTCTTTATCTAAGGTATCACATTCTACTTGTAGGAATTTCCTTTTTTCTCAATAAAACCCATATTTTCTTTATCTAAGGCAAAATTTATCAAAAGTTCTTATGTAGTCGTTATTTCTTTAAATATAAATGTTTTAAAATTTCATTATTTTACAAATTATACATTTTAATTAAGTATTAATTAATAAAGTAAAGTACGGTTGAACAACATCAAACTCGAGATTTCATATCAAATCATGAGACTTTGCGCCTCTGAGGTAGCCTTCAAGGGCTATCAAAACAAAAGCAATGAGAAAGGATACATCGTCCGTAAACCAATTTTAGGCAGCCTTAAAGATATTATTAGGCCCATTAATGCCCGACTCAGGCTTTAGTTCAACATACAAGGTCATGGGTCGAGGAAGTTTAAGAAACCTAACCTGGGTTTCTAAGCTCCGAGTAGTCTGAGCTTTTTACAAATTACTCATCTTTTATTCCGACCAATAACAAGATGAATCAACAACTGGGAAGTAGCTTACAGCTTCTTGGGTCAATACCTTTCTCATAACCTAGTTTAGCTTGAAGTTTTGCTTTGAAATTAGATCTATATATCCTGCTAAAGGAGGTATGTTATTCAGAAAACAAACATTTACTTGAAATGAAATATTGAGTCTCTTTCATAATCATAGGAACATTTTATTTGTCATATCCCATGGAGCTAACTCAAGCTCAAGCCACAGATCTATTATCAACTAAAAGTGTACCAATTTTTCCTTCTTTAGCTTTTCTTTTGTAATAAAATATCAGGATTAGAGTATAGTGAACACTCGTATGCGATTCTTTTTGGTTGGTTGAAGGTCTCTATCAGCTTATCATCAAGTAGTACATACCCGTGGCCGAAAGTACACAAGCCCTCTCTCTCTCTCTCACCAATTGCTTCATTATTTTAAAGACCTCAGATTGAATGGACCAGGTTGTTCATGGACTTTAAAGACTCCTGAGAAGTCACATTCCTAAAGAACATTAGGCCCGGTTCATCTGTAGAGAGAGGCGATAATGTTCTTCGGGGGCTTGATTCTTTGAAAAAGAGTAATGAGCCAAGTTAAGGACTTCTCATCAATGTTAGGAAGGAGCAAAAGCCGACGTGTACGTAGCTCCTGAGTGTAGCTTTTTGTAAAGGATCACCCCTACACTGCCATTACTACCATGGAAACTAGATAAGCTATGCTCTTCCTCTCCTCTCTTTTGGAAATTCCAGTTGTCTCCTTAAGTTGTATACTATCCAAAACAACATTATAGAACTCCTATTTCAATTTTTTTAAAATAAAAATATGAATTACAAGGATGGATTAACATCAAATTTTGGTAAAAATCATTGTATCTTGTGCGTACTTTCTAGAAAGATTTTGAGCATAACGGAAAGATAAAATCCCAACTCTAGTGGAGGAGGAATATAGAATTTGTGTTAGGCTTAGCTACAAGAAAGACATTTTGCTGGCTGCAACTAAGCTGACTACTTTGGAGCCAATCAATATGGTCATCAATGCTACTATCCAAGCTAATGCGCCTCTAGACTGACTTGATAAGCATAAGATAAGCCCCTTTAGGGGCTGTATCTGTTACTAACAACAGCCCAGGTGTCCCATTTCTTGTTAAATATTTCTCCCTTCATTTCTAAAAACAGTATCGACATAGTGACTGGACCAGTTCCCAAGTGATTTTTGCTTGGTTACGAATTACATCTAAAATTTTTGTGATAAATCAAAACAATGTGGAGTTAATCCTCATGATTGACCACCACTTGATCGATACAAACCATGGGAAAATGCAAAAAAAAAAACATTTATTTATGAAATTTCTTTCTCAACTCTTGCATGGACCAGTGGACCTTTCTCTTCAGCCCTACAATGGTGACTGATCACTCAAATATGCTTAAGGTATATTCATG
Organism: Erythroxylum incrassatum; assembly: GCA_026546855.1. NCBI lineage: Eukaryota > Viridiplantae > Streptophyta > Magnoliopsida > Malpighiales > Erythroxylaceae > Erythroxylum > Erythroxylum incrassatum. The sequence goes on along the minus strand of JANVCL010000214.1, from coordinate 35,464,009 downwards.
TATTCATTGTTTTTTGCATAAGAAAAGATCATAGTTCGTGTGGTTGCTGTTTCGTTACTTTTTATCTGTTTACCAGCTTCCACTATTTTTGTTTTCGTGGACAGGTTTAGTGTCTCCGCCTCAAGCTTATCCATCAAAGTTGGTCTGTTCCCAGTGTGAAAAAAGTAAAATTTACCATGACAGAAAAGGTAGAGAACAATATGAGTAATAACATATCCTGGAAAGCATTATCGAATGAGAATTGAGTAACAGAGAGCCATGAGCTAACAACCAAAACTTCCTGCCACCATTGCAACTTTTCCAATGGATCACCCTAGCATATGTATGAAAATAATCAATATTTTTACTATTATCCTAAGTGCATCAGATAAAACAGAACAACCAGTTAGCCCTGCACGTATATTCGCACATATAGCAAGAAAACAATGTGAGGGGCTATTGTACACCAAGTCATGCCAGCGTCTCAGGTAGCCAGCTATAAGCTTTTGGAATGTTGTTTGTCAACCAACAAAAGTACGAAGCTCCAATTCCAAAGACCTGAAACCGTGCGGTTCCAGAAAACACCCAATCCTACTTTCCTTCTTGGCAGTTTGTTCTCAGTTTATTCAAAATGCCTACTTTAGTCTACTGTCATCTGAGGCCAAAGGCTTGAGTCCTGCACATGGAAATTTGCATCTAAATATAAAAAATTCCTTTGTTACCATCTTCTTAAACTTTTTCTGTTGTCTTCGGTGTTTTTGTTTTGTTTTGTTATACAGTCATTGTTAGGACTAGGCAGGTGTAAAAGAATGAGAAGCACTAAGCCTCAAATATTTTAATAGGATAAGCAACCTTAATTAAAATGAACTTTGGCAGTAAATGCATACAAGTCCACATAACAAACATGACCAGAAAAGCTCTGCAATCCTTGTTTTACCTTTTCTTTTCTTTACAGAGTTGCTATAAACTTAGTTTGAGGAGCTTTGTCCTTTCTAGTGGATTATAAAGGTTGAGGTTTTGGTGGTGAAGAAGGTGAAGTTTTGATTTGCAAAGGTTTTGTCTATGAACCAATGGATTAAGCAGGTTTAGTATATGATGGTGATGGTTTAGAAGACTTTTCAGGTTTGGGTTTTTAGGATCTGATCAATTTGGGTTTAGTAGTGGTAGGGTGGATATGTTGTCTAATTAAAGGATAATTCATTTTCAATACTTTCTCATAATTAGTGGCTTTTGGATATGTTGTTGAAAAATAGATGGGTTGGATAACTGGAAAAGGTGTGGGATAGGCTCCGTAAATAGTCTTGGACTGTTCTTTCTTTATATTGGCTTCCATTCGTTGAAGTATTTCTTTTACTTTTCTAAGTTCTTGCTCCTTAGTGGTGAAGTCAGGGCCAAGATACTGAATGATAACATATCTTCAAAGATCTGCATCTAGATGGGCCATTTGACCTTTTAGGGATTTATACAAGGATTGGATCTGTGGGGAGATAGTATCAACTTGTTGTTAAGTAGCCTGCGTTTGTTGATTTAGCTCATCAAATTTGGAATCAATTCGTTGAAGAACTTTATTTTGGGTCAAAGCATTGTCAGTCTACCACTGCTAGTTGAGAGTTCATCAACAGGATTTGGGATCATAGTTCCATGAGAAGTAATTCCTGTAGCACGAGCATAAGGGTTAGAGATAACCCTATTATTATCATCAATCTGTCTCTCCAGTGGAGGAAAGTCTTCCTTATATGGTTTGACCATCATGCAAGGAATGGGGTTTGGAGTAGGAACAATAGGAATAGAAGGAATAACTGGTTGAGGATGTTTGGAGATTGACTATGGATGGAACAAATGTTCCTTGTCAACAACTTTGAGTAATTCTCGAATATATCTGAGTCTTGGTCTTAGATTTTTAATTCCAATATAAGGTCTAGAATCAAGATGATCATCATCATTTGGACAAAGAAATTGGAAAATAGGTTAACAATGATGAATTTCTTACTATTGTTTTTTTCATTTTTATTCTTCCTCTGTCGATATAGCTCAACATCATTATTGTTTGATTCATGATTTAGACATATTTTACGGTCTGGTTCATACATGGAGGGATAGCCATCCGAAAAAAATGTCCATGATGATAGCTAACATATACAGGTTCTCCATTAGGTTTAAAGTAATGGATTGGAGGTCCATCTTTGCCTTTTGTATATGAGAACATTGGTCGAAGCATCAAAATAGGATTAGACGTAGTTGAAGGTCCAGGTTAATCTTCATTGGGCCTAGTGTAGATGGATTTCACAGTTCCATGTCGTAAGGTCTTAAGCATAGGAGGAGTGGTGGTGTGAAATGAATGCCTATGAGGAGCATGGAACACTTTGTAGTAGTTAGTGATCCGTTCAGTTGACATCAAATTTTCAAGCTCCATTGGTGGTAGTTGCTTTAGAATTTGTATGATCATAGTATGATCTTAAGCTCTATCTGCTACCATGTACAAAGCATTTGAACTAGAATTGGGGAAATTGAGATTTATTGTATGATTATGCAATATATAGATCATCTAATGGTGTCGAGTGGCCATAATGGATGTAGGATTTTGCTATGCTCCAGTGAATTGGATATGGACTTTCAGTTATTTAGACAAAGTAGGATCATCTAACCTGATATTGAAATCAGGGGCAATAGTGAGAATGACACTTTCATTATTGTTGGTTATCAGTAAAGTACCAATTAAGGCATTTTGGTATGTAATGTAGGCAGTGTCAAGAAGTGGGATTCGAGCTATAGCTAGAATGCCTTTTCTTCCATGGAGGGTAAGAATAAGATGAATAGCTCCAATAATAAGATGTGTATGGTTCTGTTCTCTCCAAAGAGAGATGAGTTCCTTTGGAATTTCTAGCTTCACATGTTGTTATGCGGTGGTAGCTTTTAGACCACACTGCTCCAAATAGGAACGTTAGATGATTTCTTTAACTTTTGGATGATGGCTAGAGAGGATGATTTTTGTACTTTTTGTTAAAAAACTATCACGAGAATATATACTATAGGGACTGAGCAAAGGTAATGAAATATTAGAAATACGACTTTCTGCAGGAAAATGGGTGGTTTCTACAAGGTTTTCTATTTTGTTGGAAAGAATTCGTTTAATATTAGAAGGGAGATTAGCAATAGAAAAGGTTGAACAAAGATGATCAGGGTCACTTGGTAAGGTACTCATGGCCTAAGAATTCTCTTTACTAACTCTCACTAGGAATACTATAGTCACAGTTAATAATACTTATGATTCTAATACCACTTGGACTACCCTTAGTTAGAGAACACACGGGGAGTACATCACCAAGGTATGTGGCTTTGTTTACAATAGTGAATCGAGAAGGCTCTTCTCGTTGTGAGTCCTAAGCTCGTGAAATTTTTTACTGATAAAGCTCACCAAAACTACATCATGAGTTTCCAGCCTATATACTAATCAAAGTGATTGATAAAACATATCATCCATAAGAGATCAAAGATAAACAAAAATTGATTGTAGTATAAATTTCAAGTATGCTAGCCAAGATACAAGTCTTTTTTCCTCAACGAGTGTAAACTCTCAAGGCCTGATTTTTAGGAATTTACACTCTCCAATATTTCTCCATTTAACAACGACCTCAAACAGGATCTATGGTCTAAAACTTTATGATATACAACACCCTCATGAAGAGACAAATGTAGAGCATACTTGTCTTTCTGTATAACCAGAGCTACATTACTCAAGAATCAAGCTTTTAGGAAAGAGAGAACTTAAAGAGAAGCCATAGTATGAGAAACACACAATATTTTTATTCCTTTCTCCAATCTCACTCAAGTCTTTCGAGTCTTTTTTCAAGTCTAATTACAATGAAGGAGAAGCCTTGCTTTTATAGACTAAACAAGGGGATAAAGACAAACAACTTCAAGGGAAATGATTCCCTAAGTACAATAATGCACACTAATATACAAAAGAAAATAGTAAAAAGAAGAATGATTAGGAAACACTGAGTCATAAAGATTCTTTCATAAGATAAGAAGGAATCTATAAAGAGGTGTAGAGATAGAATATGGGCCACCATTTTCATTGTCAAAATTGTCTGTCAAGTCCAAGTTGTCATCAACTTTGCCCTTGATTTGGATAAAATGGCCAATTTCTATATCAGAACAAATTGAAGGCCAAAGGCTTTCAGCATCTGGAAACGGGTCAGCCTCATTGGGCTCAACATTGTTGGTGGGATGTGTAGAACTTTTAGTATGAGCAGCTTATTGTTAGGCTACAAAACCTGGAGGACAAGGCAAGTCACCAGTCATGATGTTAAAACCAGACAAAGTAAAGTGGACAATTGAAGTCCAATATCCAATAGAGGGAGATATGGGTGTTTTGGGAGAGTAAAATCTCTAGGATAAGGGCCTATAGATGTGCATTTAGTGGATGGGGTTGTTCTAGGATGATGATTTAAATGATCTAGAAAGGAATATTGATCATTCATTAATTGTTTATGATCTGTAGGCCAGTCAACAGATGTTGGATCTTGAATTTTTTTTCTAAATTTCTTATAAATTGCTTAAATAGTTATTTATGTTGTTTGTTGGTTTAATTTTTTTATTTTTATTTTAGAATTGGGTCATTAATTAGAATTTGAGTGAAGGATTAGAAATTGAAATTAGAATGAAGTGTTAGGATTAAGTTAGATTAAGTAGTTAGTAGGCTTGTTAAATGAAAGAGGGGTAGTTTTGGAAAGGCCAAGTGAAGGAGGGGCATAATTGGAAGAAAAGAAGTAGGTTGTATCTTAAAATTTGAAGAAGAGAAGAAGAGAATCGTGGAAGCCTTAAAGAGGAAGAGAAAAAAGTGAGGGGGAAGAGGAGAAGAAGAAAACTCAAAAAAGCTAGGGGAAAAGGAAGGAAAATCGTGGGAAGAAGAAATGGATTCCTAGCACGTTTTTCTACCTTTCCACAAAAATTGATAGCTTTTGGAGTTAAGTTCAAAAAGAATGATAGAAAGGAAGTGAGGGTTCATAAAAATAACCCTACGAGGAAATCCGCTTACGCGTTTTGACTCCGGATCGGATAGTTGGGCTCCGGAAATGGGATCCAACACCTTGGTTGGGCTTGGGTAACAGGACCCAACAATAGAGATGCATCAAAGTTGAATGTGATTAAGGGTACAGATGTAACCTATTATCATTAAACAGCAAGGACGATGGATGAAGAAGATGGAATAAGCCTTTTGATCTTGTAAGGGAATATCCCAGAGTTGATGTTATTCGAGATTTGGGACATTTGAGTGCACTTGGAACCATTCAAGTAAGGCCCAGAAGTGAGCTTTAGAATTAGTACGGTCCGAAAGATGGCGATAGACATAGAGAGGGAAGATTGGGAGATTGGACAGGCATATTAAGTAGACAATTCCCATAGATGCCACAATGTTGGTTCAACGAGTGTATCATAAAGATGATAGAGCACTTGAAATGACGTGGAAAAATCAAAATGATGAGGATGGGGAGGAATTTTGAGAGTGATGAGTGTTAGGTGAAGATAATAAAAAAGACTCTATTGGAGAAAAGTAAGAATTTATTCTAATATAGTTGGAGGATTTTTAGAGAGAGGAGGAAAGGATTTTGGAGTTTGGTGTATTGAGGAAACTCTATGGTGGGAAGGAGGAGAGGTATTGTTGTGAAGAGAAAAGGAGAGATAAACTAAACTTGTTTCTTGGGTTGAGAAAGAAAGTCGGCAAAAATATTGTGATGACCTTTAATATGGCGAATTGTGAATTTATAGCATGAAAATCATTCTTGCTATTGAAGCAATTGACTGTTTGGTGGTGTGTTTTTTTAGGTTCTTTAAACTGGCCATTGGTATGGCCACAATAATGCCGCTTCTCGTCAATAATGTCGCTTCTCGTCAATCTCTTCAACAGGGAGTGTCTGTTCGCAAAATGTGCTGGCCTTTGTCAGGAATCTTTAAAGATGGTGGATTCTGAAAGGCTTTCTTTAAGTGTTATATGGTTATGGTTTAATTTGTTCCCCATGGTGGTGGATTATTTTTCCGTAAGATGAATAGTTGTTTAGATCTCTTATTCACACAAAAGGCCTGACAAGCCTAGTCATATTTTGTGGGCTCTATTAATCCTTGTTGTAGTAGAATGCACATTCCTTTTGGGTTAATTTTAGATCATTAGGGTTCATACCTAGATGAGTAGCCTTGGTAGGATTGATGTCCTCATTTTTCTTGAATGGGAGATGGATGAAGAAGTGAGAATTTTTCCATAAAGGATGAGGATATGAGAAATAAGCATGGTTCTTAAGACAGTGCTCTAGGAATTGATCTCTTAAATCTTTATACGGAGGTGGCACTTGTGTGAGTTTAAACACGTTTTTTATGTCAGTGTAGGAATTGAAATTGGCTCGACATCTAATTTCTATAGGAAGGATTTGGAGTGGAGATGCTTTATAATAGACATCCATGGAAATTAAAAGATCTGGGCTAGAAAGATGGCTTCTGAGGACTTTGGTCCAAACCACACAGTTAAGGAAGAAATGAATCCCTATTGTCCTTTTTGTAATAAGACCAATCTTGAAAGAATTTCCATTAGCAATAGTGAAATACTCATCATGTGGACTCCATGCTTCAGGAGGTAAAGTGGTGGGCTTCATGATACTTCTGCATGATCCAGTGTCCATATACCTAATAACCTTAATGGGCCTATCATATTTGTCTTGTTGTAGTAACTGGATATGGACATAAGGATGAGGAATTGTTAGGGGTCTAGAATCTACCTTTAAGCACTTTTGTTATAGCATGTATAACATATCATCATTAGTATCTTCATAAGTTGGAGTACTTGAGGAGTCATACTCTTTTTTATAAGACTTAATGGGAATAGCAAACTTAGTATCTTCATCTTCACTGGATTGTTCTTCACTGAGATCTTCAACATTTCTATGATCATCATGGATGGACATAATATCTTTAATGGAATCCAGTAATTTGAAATCCCTTTTCATCTTATTAGGAAATTGACGAGCATAATGTCCTAGATTTTTTCAAATAAAACATTGAACTGCCTTCTTTGTTTGAGGATTTATTCATTTGAAGAATCTGACAAATCATCGTCGTTTCTTTTCTAAAGGGTTTATAGTTTTCTTCATGAGAAATGTGGGAGCTATGGAATTTCTTGTAGGACAACTTTTTGTGATGATGTTTATTTTTTATTTGACATTCACGGTCTTTTTTCTCCTTACATTTGATTGTCAAATAAGGGTTTTTGCACGCCTTCTTTAATAAAGGACCGCCTTTAATCATGTTTTTAAAAAATGGTCGTTGATTACATAGCTTGTCAAGAGAAGCTAAGGTGAGCTGATAGATTTCTCCAAGAGATATATCTCTTATATCTCTCCGAAGTGCAGCAATGATCATTTGTAATTCAGGTTGTAATTCTTCTGGAAGAGAGGACATGAATGTATAATGGAGATTGACATCATTGAATCCATTGAGAAGATAATAACGTTCCGTCATACATTGAAAATACTTTTATAGATCTCTTCTATCTAGAGAATAACATTTCATCTCAAAATATTCTTGCATGATTTGTTTATCAATGAGTTGGAAATCACCAATGAACTCTTTGTGAATTACGTCAAGAAGTAATCCAGCAGATGTGACTTGAATGTACTACAGACGTCGATAATCATCTAGACTTTGCCACCTTTCGCATAATATGCTATTAAATCGAGAAGTAAACTCAAACAAAATATCATTTAATGGATTATCTGGTTGAGTCATTTGCAAGTCAATCTAAGCACCAAATTCATGGAGACATTCTCTCTATTTTTTAGGTGGAAGATCATTGAAGGTAAACTAGGGTCTTGAAGTAGGTTTGGTTGGTAGTGGTACTAGTACTATCGATGGTGAGGTTATGAGAGGTTCAGTTCTTATGGATTTAGCCTCACTGATTTCTAGTTCAACCTTAGTTAGTTTAGGCATGGTCATCATAATTTGGCTTAGCTCAGATAGATCAACAAAGTGCTCAGACTCATCAGAAGATGGTTTAGATACCTTAGATGGTTTAGAGGATTGCTCAAAGATGTTGGAATGCTCAGATGGGCGAATGCTCAGATGGGCATTCTTCTTCAGATATCTCAGGAATGGATGCTAGTGGGTTCTGTTTTCCTTCTGGAAGCATCCAGATTTCATCCTGCATCTTTTCCAAGTTTTTTGATACTGGTGGTTGGTGTCTCCACATTATCATATGTAACCGGATTTCAAATTGCCTTTTCTCTGGTTCGGTAATAGAGACAGAAATCAGGGACGTGAAAATTATTATTGCACTACAATTATACTATGATCGATCACTTAGCCTAAGTGGAAGAGCTACTAGTTTTAGTGTTTCATTTCCTATACAGTAACTCATTTCTAGTTATACACTAGTGGTAAACAATGAAATAGCTTGTCCATGATCTAAACTAGTTTTCTATAAATTGTTTCATAATGAAACCAAAAAAGTTGAAGGCAAGAAAAGAAAATAAAACACAAAAATCAACAACCTTTCTTTGAAACTATTTGCCCTTCTTCTCTGTATGTTCTTTCTTGCTTGTTTGATTTTGTGGTTCGAAGTATACATGTCATGGCTTATGCCCCTTTCTGGCATTTATATGGATTTTGTTAGTTTATATCCTATAGTTAACATTGGTTATAATTTATTAATGTAATTATTTAAAGATTTTTTTCTTATACATATTCGAATATAAATAATAAAGTCTATTTGATAAATGCGCATTACAAATAAAAATATTATGAATTATAATTATGAAATTTATGTTGCATTTATATATTATCACTATATTATTTCTAATAACTGTTTTATTGAATTTGGACACTAATACAACAAAATAAGACTAATACATTTTTTTTTGTAAAGGAAGTAGTCCATATTAAAGTATGAAAAATACTTAAAGAAACGTACATATGCTTGTTAGAAAATAAGTTTATTGTACTAACGTCATGTGAGAATTGGAACATTATTTGTATATCTATGAAAATTCTTATTGTGATGATTTTATAAATGATTCTTTAACTTGAGATCTCCAAATAATCTTATATAGAGATTGTTATATTCTGATACTACTTATCACCTAATTTATTCAAAAGTAGCTCAATCGGTAGTCATTAAATATAACATAAATTATATAAAGGTAGTGAATGATTAATATATGATTGGTTCAATAAATCATTGGTTAAGGTATAATAACACTTTATAAAATATTTTACAAATGTCATTAATAAAATCAATTACTATTAGTGAAGAACTAATATCATTGTACTTAAATAGAATATATATTAGTTCTATATTCTATATCTAATTGGAACATTATATAACGAAAGAATAAAATTTCATAGTAAAATTCTGCATAGCAATGTTAGTTAAAACCACTTTGATTATTCTACGTATTGGATAATAATAGTATATTGTTAAATGTCAATTTTAATTTAGAGATATAAATTATGATTAATTATGAAAAATACTTGAAGTTTACTGAATTTGTAATTATATTCTGAAGTCTAAAATGTAGCAATAAAATAGTGAAACTTTTGAATTTTTTGCTAAACTAGCTTGACCTTAGAATTTCGATTGATAAAAATAACGTGATAAACTACATCAACTAATATATATTCCACGTAGATAACAAATGGAATATAATTTTTCTGTCCCGTACCGCATCTGTTTAAACCCTTTCTTCCTCTATGTTTCTCCATCATTTTCCGTCAGAATCACCAGAACTCATGGATAAGAGCTTTATCCAAATAGCAGGTAGTTACATTATTTATTCTATCCCACTAGCGATCATCGTATTGAATATTGTATCACTAATTCACTGATCATTAACTTCATTAGGGGTTGATCTAACATCTCTCTCATTCTTTAATGCTGGGACAAGAAAAAGGTTTCTTTCTTGTTTTACCTAGACACAGATTGTCAAAAGTTTTCAAAGAAAAATCATTTTCATTCTATCCTTTCAGGTCATTTCATTTTTAAGATGGGAGAAAGACGAGGAAAAGATTGGGGGGAAAAAAACTATTGGGTTTTGTATTTTTTAATGATTTCCTTTAAATTAATCGTTTTAACCTTAACTAAATAATTTTTTTTGTAAAAATTATATTCCACTTGTTATCCACGTAAAAAACATATTAGTTGATGCGGCAAGTTACATTAGTTTCGTTACCAGAGACTCTAACTTTGAGTTACTTTTGCGAAGATTTAAAATTTCAAGCATTGTATTACCACATCTTAAAATTTGAGCTATTATTATAAAATTTAGTGAAGTTTTAATTTTGTAATTATTTTATAAATAATTTAATTAGAGAATTAAAGATGAATTAAATGAGTTTATTTTATTTAATCTTAAATATGGTTATGGTTACAGTTGATATATATTGTTAATATATTTGAAAATTTAATGAATAACACACAAAGAAAGAATTAAAAAGACAAAAGGGGTTCAATGAAGCTGGACTTAATAGTAAAATTTGAGAAACTTTGAGAATAAATATGATATATTTAATAAATAAGGAATAATATAAGCTATGAAATATTATTTTATTTGGACCAATTAATATTTAATTAATTACAATTATAATTTTATTTCAATTAAATATTGAAAAGTTTAAATTGTATTGTAAGTAGGCTTCTACTATTATTTAATAAATAATGTTAGAAGTTATACACATTTAATTACGGTGGTGGTTAAGATAAGTAAATTTTAGAAATATTTCAAAAAATGATAAGAAAATAATCAAAATTTATAATAAAGTACAAATTATAATTCATGTTTTATTATATATATGTGTTAAATATGTTATAAAATTTAAGTAATCTTAATTTTAAAAAATTAGAATAAAAATTTTCATTATTATTGTAATGTATTGGAGATCCAATTCCAATTCCGCTCCTGATTTTTTAATAGATACTTCGACCGGCTCTGCTCTAACTCTACACCCACCTCTGCCACTTATAAGCACTTCACCACGTGCAATCTACTGTATTAGCATAAATCGACCTTTCCAGTTTCAACTACAGTAAAACTTCGATAAATGAATATTGTTGGAACCTGAAAAATTATTATCTTATACGAAGTTATTAATTTATCGATAAATAAATATTTTATTAATTTATCGATAAATTAATATTTATTAATTTATAGAATAATTTTT
>JANVCL010000214.1:35387855-35414067 GCA_026546855.1 Erythroxylum incrassatum | reverse complement strand
CGCTACGTGTTCGGTTATGGGTCCTCTATGCTTGTGTGGGTCCGAATGTTGGGCCTCGGAGACGGGGTCCAACATAACTGCTATCTAAAACTCATCTTGTAGGGCTTCTTTAACATTTTTGGGCTCGATGAAAGAGGTGTAGCACAAATATCCTATGAGTTCTCGATAATCAACTCTTTTTCTTTCTCTTGTTTTTCTTCTTTCTCTAACATCACCAATAACATTTTCTACTGGATGACTTCTTCTTATTCGTGATGGAGGATCTCGGCTTAGATCAGTTTCTCCCAATTTTTTAGTATTTAACGGGACTATTTCCACATCAAGTGTCTTGGAAGATCGCTCGTTCGAAGTAACCTCCATTTCTTTAGTTTGCGCGGTTACTTCCTCAATAACAACTAACTATAGATCTGGCCAATTTTTTGTTGTAGTGTCATTACTTATTCTAGCTGGTTTGCAAGATCGATTTGTATGTTTTCTTCTGCCTCTGTAGCATTCAATTAAGATATATCATTTATCATCACATTTACGGATTCTAACACTTTCTTGGTTCTTTGATTAAACACTCGATATATTTTGCTATGACTTGAATAACCAATGAAGGTCCCTTTATGGCTTTTGGTCTCAAAATTTTCAAGTTGTTTCCGATCTCTAAGAATGTAACATATATTGCCAAACTCATGAAAGTAACTCACATCTGGTTTCTTTCCTTTCCAAAGTTTATAAGATGTCTTGTTCAAGATGTTTCTAAGATAAACTCTATTACATAGATAGCATGATGTGTTGATTGCTTCGACCCAAAATCGAATAGACATCTTTCTTCCATTCAACATAGATCTGGCTATTTCTTGAAGGGTTTTATTTTTCCTTTCGACAACTCCATTTTGCTATGGAGTTTTAGGTGTTCAAAATTCTTATATGATACCATATTCATCACAAAACTCATTGAAGCTTGCATTCTCAAATTCCCTTCTATGATCTGACCGAATTCTCAACACTGTCATTTTTCAGATTCATAACCTGCACATATAGGTTTTTAAAGGCCTTGAAAGCATTTAATTTTTCTCTAAAAAATGATACCCAAGTGTATCTAGAATAGTCATCAACACAAGTTAAAAAGTATCTCATCCTACCAATTTTATCATATTGTGTTGAACCAACCAAATCTATATGAATTAACTCAAGTATATGTGAGGAAGTAACATATCTAACCTTTTTATGTGGCACTCTAATTTGCTTACCCATTTGGCATGCACTACACAGGATTTGTCTTCTTTGTTCATTGAGGGTAAACCTTTCACAACTTCCAATTTCTTCAACTTGCTAATGAGCTTATAATTGATGTGTCTAAACTTTTGATGCCATAGCTCTATATTATTGTCGTAAGAGGCTGAATTGTAAGTATTGGTGTACCATATAGCAATTATCTGCTAATCGTTTGCCACTCACAATACATTCTCCTTGTTCAGTTAGCACTCTGCATTCATCACTTGTAAATTTAGCCAATAAACCATCATCGCAAAGTTAGCTTATACTTACCAAATTGGATTTTAATCCATCGACATAGAGTACGTTTTTGAGATATGGTAGTCCATCCATGCTTAACGTCCCTCTACCAATTGCTGAAGTCTTCTTTTAGTCTCCAAATGTCACATGTCCATCCATACAACTTTGATAATTGGATAAGTAACCTTTTTCTCCTGTCATATGATATGAACACCCACTATCAAAATACTAACCATTATGTGAAGTCACCTTCATAGGAGCTATGAGAGCTTGCAATTGGTTCTTTTTAACCTAAGTGTGCTTTGGAACTATGGATTGTAGCTGGAAATTTTTTAAGGAATATATGCTCCTTCGGTTTTGGGTTCTTTGGAACAACAACTGTAATAACTTGTAATACCTTGGTCTTATATGTTTGATAACTCTGCAAAAATGACATGTAAGAACAAATCTCCAATTTTTCTTCAAGGTTTCTTCTTGGACAGATCTAGGCATATTATTTTTATCATCATTTACCTTAGAACATTCACCTTTTAGCCAATGCCTTAAAAATCTCCTTTTATCTTACCGATTTCCAATAATTTTTCTAACTTCTCCATCCCACCATTTATCATCCTCAATCACTTTTTGATACTGAACAATTTTAGTTATGCTTTATCAAGTTCAGCTAGTGTCGACATCAATTTCTTCTCTAAGCCACGAATAATGTTGTTCATAGATAAGTTTTCTTCATTCAACTTTTCATTCTTCTTACATGTTTGCACCCATTTTGCATATATTAATTCATAAGTTTCGTAAATATTCTCCTTTTTATCATCTAAACCACTGTAATCACTATCATAATCTGACATTAAGTTTTGAGCTGATTCGTCTACGTTTTTCTCAAAATTTTCAGATTTGCTCACTTTTTCATCATCAGTTGCTTCCTTCTTGGTTACTGTTAAACAAGCAACTAGACTTTTGCTGTACAAAGCAACTAATACAGCACTATTCGCAATTTCTTCTTCATTACCATATTCAGTTTTAGATTCATTCCCACTTCCAATGCTCATAAAGGATTTCCCTTTTTTCTTCTCCAAGGTGTTAGCACATTCTGCTTGCACATGTTCGAAACTTTGACACTCATGACATTGAATTCTCTTTGCTTTTCATTCACCCTTGTAAGTTTTGACTTGTTGTTTGAAGTTGTTGTTCAATGAACTCCTATAGTTTTGCCTAAATTCGGGTCTATGCTTTTTCACTCCTTTTAACTACTTACTAAAATTTTGTGTTAACAATACCAGATCCTCATTCTTGTCAGATTCATCTTCTACATCATTTATGTCTTTTCCAGTTTCAGCTTGTAGTGCCAATCCTTTGCTTTTTTTCTTATTTTCTCCTCAACAAATTAATTTCAAAATTGGTAAGAATTCCAATTACCTTCTCTAACGACAAGTCATTAATGTTATGAGCCTCCTCGATTGCTGCAATTTTCAGAATAAATTTTGGAGGTAGTGATCTCAGTGTCTTCTTTACCAATTTCATGTTACAGTATTTCTTCCCGAGCTGATGTGCTTGGTTTGCTATATCATGCAACCTCTTATGGAAATCTCCAATTATCACACTATCATCCATCTTTAGTTCTTTAAACCTTACAGTTAACATTTGAAATTTTGAGGCTACCACAGATTTTGATCCCTCATATGTAGTTCACAAAGTATCCCACGCTTCTTTAGCTGATTCACAAGTTGATATCATTAAAAAGCGACCTTCATCCATAGCACTAAAGATGGCATGCATGGCTTGATAATTTATAAGTGCTCTCTCTTCTTTAACTCTTGTCCATTCAGATGAGTCTTTCAATACTACTTCTCCCTTGTCATCAATCATCACCAAATGTATCCAGCTATGTAGCACCAAATTCCATGCCTTTGTTTCCTGTTCCTGAATAAAAACTCCCATGCGTGCTTTCCATGCAAGATAATTGGAACCATCCAATAGTAGTAGCCTAATAATTGATGTACCTTCTCTTTTAGTCATGTTTATGAATGCGGATCTGCACCAACTTGTTGTATCAAGTTCTAATTCAGTGACCTCGCTTTGATACCAATTGAAAAACTGTAGGGGTGTATTAGTTTTGCAAACTTTTCGATTTATCGCATTCGTTTCTAGCACAATCAAAAACCAGAAGAATTAAATGCAACAAAATAAATCAATATCAATATTTGTTAACGCAATTTGGCAAATATTGTCTACGTCTGCGGGGCTCTCACCCAATTTAATACTTTCATCAAAAGATAACGATAGTTTTACACAAGACTTTAATAAGCCAACATCACTCAACCCTCGATGCTACCACCCGTCCTCACTACCCATGAAAGTGATTCACACCCAATAACACAACCGACTCATATTAATTTCAACAGATGATTTTTCTTAACAATCTTTTAACGAAAGAAAAATAAATAAACTCATATGGTTAAAGAAAAATTCAACATAAATGAGAAAACTTGAGAAAGAACAGAAAAAACAACTCCCATATAGATTCAGGTCCATTAAAACAATTCTGAAAGTTGTCACCATAAACTATGGGTTGATCCACGCAAATACTAGTATTAATTCATAGCAGCAGGATGAAGACACCAAGTATGACAGCCCACGCAAACATTCCACTCCAGGATGTTGCAGCCACAAAGAAATCAATCAACAATTATCATTCACCTACGACAAACCCAGACAAGACAAAGACCAAACCAAAACAAAGCAAGGAAGGAATCACGCAATAACCTTCAAAAAATCTGCAACTCACTAACACTTTCCTTCAGCCTGCAACAACAACTTCCAAAATGATGGGTCATGCACACCACAACATACTTTCAGCTATCTCCCAATTTTCTGCACCCATAGCAACGTGATTTGCCCATTCACCATAGATCAACCCACACCAAAATACAAACCAAGTCACACACGCAAGCCTCCCTCAAATCACTAAAATAATCAAATTAATAATTTCATCATTCATGCATCCACCTACAATCAACACACCCACGAAAACATCACCAAAATCACTCACGAGTAGGATACAAAGGCAGAGTCACATACACATGTAATCTAAGACTCCAAATCAGCCACGCACAACTCCAACAATCTTACAACATCCATACCACAACCAACGTCATCCACATCAACCTTCATTGAAGATAGACTTCTATTTTTGCAACAAGTCTTATCCAAGAATCCAATTCAAGTAAGAAGTGTTACTTATTTACACCACTTCTTGATTTATAATTTTAATCATTATCTTTAATACCCAATAATTAAAAAAATGACAAAATTAAATGATGATAAATATCTTAATAGGAGTGTTCAAAGTTATTGCTTAAAAGAATGCTGAAACTAAGGAAATTGAAAGTTCTCTAGCCCTTCGAAGCGCAGTTTCTGTTGGATTTTAGAATGGGAAACTAACTAAAAAAAGTAGAATAGAAAAAAGATAATGCAAGAGATAATTTTATTAATTTTTTCATCTTTACATTGACATGAAGGCCCTAAATATATGGAGAATGAAATAACAAACTTAGCTAATATCTAGATAAAGATTACGCAAACAAATCAAATTTAAAAGTTTAAATCCTAACTAGATAATAACTTTATCTTAATAGATAAAATTTTATCTTTAAATAAAGATTTCATTTTTAACTTTGAATTATTCTTTCCAACATTCTCCTTTGATTCAAAGTTGCAGAAAATTCAAACTCTTTGGAGCACCTCTTCAAATTTCTTCTTTGTGAAGCACTTCTCTTCATTGTATAATCCACGTTCTCATCATCTTACTATTGTTGAGCACTTCTCTCAATTAATTCAAAAAAGATTCTCTTCACTGTATGATGCACTTTCTCATCATTTTACCATTGAGCATTTATCTCAACTAATTCAAAAAAGAGTTTCTTCTTCAGTCACTTCAATTAAATTTGTATGTTCTTTTTTAAAATCTGCAATTCTTTTGCAGATGACCAAATTTTTTGCAATTATAGCATTGAGGCTTTCCTTTGCTTCTTGCTTCTTCTTCTTCATGAGCCCTTATAATTGTTGAATTGCTGGCAGCCATGGGAACTCACTCAATCTCACAGTCCCTCAACAATTAAAATCTCTGATACCAGACTTTGAATCAAGGGAGAATGTTGGAAAGATTGATTAATCAATCTTTCCAACAGTTTCAAACTAACAGTAGCATTACTGCTTCTTATCATAGTATCTGGTTTTGTCCAGATCTACTTAAAAATAAATCAGCAATTTTAATCTGTTTAACTACTTCGGCTAAGTATGTTCAGTTGTAATAACGTTTTACTGCGGTTTGAAGAGTTCCAATGAAAGGATTTTTAAAGGACCATACGTCAGTTTCCATCAAATAAGAGAAAGAACTATCAATTCGTTTCAATTGGTTAGTTAAAAGCAGGAAAGTTCACGTCTTGGCGATGGGCTTCTTACTTTCTAATGTATACAATGCATTTGTACTCTTGGTTTTTAAATATTAATACAGATTAGATAATGTTTGAGGCGAAGGACTTGAACTAGCTAGAAAATTTAAATGGTTCCATCTTAATTAATCCAGGATCAAGTTTCAATCATTTTCTAGCTTAGTGAAAAAGGCACGTCATACGAAAAAAGACACCCTTTTTAGTATTGTAGTTTAGGGCCAAGTTCAGCTGACACAGGCACACAGCTATTTAAACAGGCTTACACTTCTGTTCTTGTTGATAGTATATATATGGAAACTCAACTAGGACCAGAAGCAGATTATTTCCTTGTGACGAGGTTGTTGAACAAACCAACCTAACAAGCTTCAGATCTTGAGCTTGGATGTGCTCATCCTTATCCAATTATAGCAAGACCCTACTCTAATTAATCTATTAATAAACAGTATTTAAAACTAATTAAACGGCAAGTTATCTCTGATTCTCTAACAGTCGGAGGCCAAGCCGTTCCCTTCATCAATAAACGAGAAGTACAGATCTAGAGCACATTCAACTATGAACTTACTCCTTTTAATAATATTATAACTAAAAGCAGTTTGTGCGGCGTGTATTGAGCATATTGTTGTATTTCCTTTTATAAACATTAGGGGTATACTAATGTGCTAGTTGTTGCACTAGTTTATTATTGTTTCTAACGAGTCCCTTAACATATATTACTGGAAAGATTCAAATTTTAGGTAGCCAGTAATCTCGTAGCCTTCTCCTAATGTCCCTAAAATGGGCACATGCGACTCGTTTGGAGGAGGACATTGCAGCTTCCTTAACATTGGGGCATGAGACAAAGACTTGTCGTGTTACCCTCAGTTTCCAATGGTGATTGTGCCAATATTTATGAGGTCGACCTTGATAGGACAAGGATGTGTTATAACCTGGTTGCATTGATACCTAGAGATTGGAAGAGCACAGGAGAGATGACAGTTTTTTATATAAGGCTCAAGGGATTCTATATGGTAGGGTTAATAATTGAGATGAGAAGGGTAAAAGCGAAAGGATTATATACATAAATATATAACGCGCATGCATCTAGGTTTTCTGTATGGTTGGATTAATACTTATAGATTATAAGGTAAGAGTGATTGATTCTTTTTATAACGATCGAGCTATTTTCAAGTCTAACTTTCTTAAATTGAAACGGATAAATAATTTATTAGTCAATAATTCAACTTTTAGCCATATACATTCTTTCAGAAATTAGTAGAAGTGTAGAACCATTCAGAAAGTGCAACTATTCAAGGTGTAGAGAAAGCATATAGCAAGACATATCAAATATATATTTTTATAGGGGAAAGTACAAGAGGAAGTGAAGATTCAAGTAAAAATAAGTAGGAAAGACACAGAATCACTTGTGGTGAATCTTCAATAGGGACTAATAGTATATATATTGCTATACGACTAAGGTGTCTAATAATCGATGCAGTAGTAAATTAAGCAGCGGATCTTTATTGTTAACGATACTGATCATCAGAAATCTCATGCAGTTTAATGGTGCTTCTGATTCTTCATCCTGTATGCAAAAACAAAACCGAATGAGTCCTTTATGATGATTCAATCAGTTATAAGTTACTAAACAGGAGTTGAGAGTCACAGTTTATTTGGCATCAAGTTTTGAAAAGCAGCAACCTTGTTAACTTTTGTGACAAGACATGTCTATGAAGTCAACACACAAAATTCACTTATCCTATGGGCAAAGGTGTTGCTTTGTTGGTGTCAGGTGAGGAGAACATATAGTAGTTTCAAATAAGCTAGTATGAATCAGTTAATTTTTGCATTATGGAACTTGCAATTCTATACCTCTTCTCATCATTATTCAGGCTAGTCCCTCCAGTGGTCCTGTAGTTGGGAAATGGGACTTGGCCTGACTCGATATACTTGACGTCATGCACGAGCAGCTCGTAGTGATTCTTGACTTCTTCTTCTGTTTTTCCACCAACTGCCTTGGCGACATTGTACCAACGGTCAGGTGTGTCCTTGTCAAACACAGCTAATGCCCTCTCGAAGTCCTTGTTCTGCTTAGCAGTCCAAGAGGTTGAGCCACGCGAGGACATTGAGCTTGAGGCCATTTCTGAGGAGATAACAAGACTTGAACAAAGTGAAAAATGGGGAGAAAGGGAGAAAGAAAGCTATGTATTGATAGCTGCTAGCTTCAAAAGGATTATCAAAGGAAACTACAGGAATAAGGATAATGAGAAGATGGAGAGGAGTCAGAAAGGAAAGACTAAGCAGTTAAGTGGATGATATGTACAAAGAAGTGGCAATGCCTGCTCTTTATAAGCAGAGATAGAGTGGGGTAGTGCCAGTTGGCAAAGAAATCTTCCTATCTGTAGAAGAATTTGAATGATTTGTATGCTCAGGAACCACAAAATGAATCAGACAAAGAAGAGGAGTAAGAAAATCTACAACCTAAGAGAATCATTAGAGCTTAAGAAGAACACAAACGCTGTCTTTATAGTAAAGATCATGTCAGCTAGGAAATAAAATGTATTAAACTCCAGTCATGTGCAATTATAAACATTAAAACACGTTATTAAATACTAAAACCATAGACAACAACTCAACAAGCTAACCAAGAAAAAAGCACTTGATTATATTCAATGCACTTGCTTTGAGCAAAAACTCACGAGGTTTTGTTACTGTAACATGTTTATTTCCTGAAATTGTAATATTTCTTGGGTTTAAATTTAAGAGGAAAAACATTCCAGTATGTACAAAACAACAAAGTAGAAATTTATTCTCAAAAAAACAAAGTAGAAATTTGAAGGTAAGCTTCTGTATCTGTTGAGATTTTCTGCAGACCGTAGCTTTCCTGTTTTGTTCTGTTCAGGTGGGTCCAAGTTGAAAACTTTGATCGACCCTTTGAACCATACTTTTTAACCTTCACGTGTAAACCACAAATTTTTTTTTGGGGGTTGATGTAAACCACAATTTATATTTTGTTATCAATATAAGATATTGCAGGAAATAAATCCCTTTTGTTCTAATTCGTCAGAGATAGGTGATCCTGCAATTGTACAATGTCCTGTGCAACATTCCAAGCAAGTAGCTGGCTCGCCAGTTTCCGTACAATGATTATGTTTTCGTTCTTATCTCTGGAAAAAGGTCAACATATGAAACCATACCTTTAATCAATTGGGACCCCCTTCTCTTGAACGTGAGACCATATGAACTATGAAGGGGAGTGTCTAACAGGAACAGGCACAATTAACATTGTTTGACCATCAACTTTTCATTCACTGTATTTAGCAACGATTCTTGGATTTCCACTCACTAAACCATCAACATCAAAGGGAGAAGCTCCCATGTTAGTCATGATTAAAGCATGAGTTACAAGGTTACAAGAAAATAACATAAAATATCTGACACGACTCGTTACTTGATTGCTTGCTAAAATGAATAATCAAGCTTGCATGTGATTACCATGGAGGACTATTGGTCTTATCGTGTACCCAACAGGTCCAAAGCAAGATACAATATGGTCATCGGTAGTTCTATTTTTACCTCAGGGTAGAGTGATGGAACGAAAAGATTGGCTCACAGTATTTCCCCACTTGTTGCTTAATTTTAACTCATTATAGCATTGGAGATTACGGTTTTTAGTTGCTCTATATGGGTAGGCTTCATAAAGTTATTTGTAGGTTTGCTTCTCTGGGGTGTACAAATGCCTGTAGACAGAGCTGGCCCATGTATCTGTTTCACCCTTACAATTTTGCATGATGAAGATTCACAATCGTATCTGAACTGATCTATAGCTGGTCATGGGCAACCCAAATGCAATAATTTGATATCTTTATTCGATATCTGGCAAGCCATGGCTCTTTATGCCCTTGTGGGGCTCTACTTATTCTTACTCATTCTACCTTGTTGCTGTGAGAAAATATGGCAATGGAGCAAGTCAAGCTTCAATTTGATGTCAGCAACAAAGGAAAAGAAAATGATTAACCATATATTGTGTTCCTTACAATAATCTGCAGAAAATCTTGTCTGACTACTGCTTAGTTGCTACAAAATGATATAGCTGATATGTCAAAGCTATATGATCATGTTGAAACCATTTTATGTTTCTTCGGCATGTTGGCAGACAAGATTGGTCTCAGTCATGCGTATATTATTATGTGTCTGAATTACCATAAGCAATCTGGTTATTTATAGCTACTGATGGTTGAAAACTTAGGTCTGAGGTTCTCCAGCTTTAATGTCTGTTGAACTGAGATTTTTTGCATCACCTGTTTGATAATACAATTTCGAATCGAGTTATCTAAATATCTGGTTGACGAACGGTTGAAACTATTTGGAAAAGGTATCACGTACACATTATTCCGAGGCTGGCGGTGCGATACGATGGCTTTGGGCTGCAAGTTGTTACAGTAGAGTAGCCCCAACCTATGAACCTACGCAATGCTAAATTTCTGAAATACTTTTCCTAACACCACAGAATCAACCCCCGTTACGTTCAGATAGATGGAATATAGTGAAAAAGGAACTATTGCCAATAAATATGATTCCTTCAACTCTGCAAAATATCTGTGATGTGGCAGCTAAATCCCGTTGCGGGATTAAAGACTAATAAGAAACTTCAAATATTGCATTTCCTCACTCTGCTTGCTTCAAGGAGCCTCTTTTTTTTTCCTATGAAGGAAATTATAAGGTTAAAATAAATTTTCTGCTTAGCTTATTCATGATTGCTGCACATTTTCGGGTTTATTACAGATTCTATATATTTTCATGTTAAGTTTCTGCTAAATCAGGAGTTCTCATAGGACAGTAGCTGCTCTTAGTGACTTTAGTTATTAAACCTGTCATTAAAGTTTCTTAAGAAATAAAGATGGCCCTCAGCGTCAAGTTGCAGAAGTCAAGATCATAGGGCTTCTGGCCACACGCTAATGGGGCTGGTTGTGATGATTAGGTGAAAGCTACACGAGCAACTTTCTAGGAATCTTTACGAAGAAACAAACAATATCCGTAGAGATACACCGTCTTAGCCGACATTTTGGGTTCCACCACCGCCATCAACGAAATCCCCAGTTGAAAAGTTATTGTTTTTGGATTCCTCCTCTCATTAGCCATTGGTTCTTTTTCTCTTTGTGGTCCTTCACTGCAACTTGGAGAAGTTTGTGAGAAAATAAGCTAAGTATAACTAGTCTTAAGGGTCCAATAGAACAACTTTTTCTTGCAAAATTTTTGGAGGGTTTTACGCAAAAACACACATTAAATCATTGGTTTTTGTATTCTAGTTGAATGAGATCTTTGTTCGTTAAGAGAGGAATCTACCGAGTTTTGCGGGCGAAGAACAGTCCACCTAGCCTTTGTAGTTGGTCCTAAGCTAGCCGCAAAGGCTATATTTATTGCTGCCCGAGTGGAATCTTTGAATAAAGAAGAAAAATTTTCAGGAATGATACAATTCTAATTGGTCCATTTAACTAGAGAAGTGGTGGGCATATGCAAGAAAGAAAGAAAAAAAAAGCCTGATGTGTGAATGATATTTCCACAGCCTGCCTCCAATCCTGACAACCATTTGTTGTTGTGATTGGATCCTGTTATTTCACAGGTTCAAGCCATTCAGTGAAGGTTACTAAATTGATAATACATCTGTGGTTGGTTTGTGTATAAGTTGGATAAGATGTCTTAGTACGTGTGTTACTCACAGGACATGGGCCATGCAAAGCAAAAGATGAATTTCTGAACACATAAGCTTGGAGTTTAACCAATCAGGACTTTCTATTCCGATTTCCGATGAAGTTTCTTCTACTTGTGAACTACTTTTGATAAAGATTGGACCATAGGAGGATTTGCCTGAGAAAGGGAACTCTTCTTGTTATCACTTAAGTTGATTTTTTGTTGTCCTCCAAGCTCATGAGTGTATGCTGATTCTGTAGTGTTGGAAGATTTATTAGGACAACCGTAGTAATAATTACTTAGTTGGAGCAAAAGTGATTTTGTCAATATGACTATTTGATCCATTTATAGGCTTCCAGTTCTTTAGATGGCTATATATTCAACGTTATTTGAGATTTTGAGTAGCGAAGAAGTCCATTAATCAATCGCCCTATGAGATTTACAACGTTTTTGTTTTTGTTTTTATTTGTTTATTATTATTACTACTATTATTATATGTTCTATATTTTTTAGTAGAGTTATAAACTTAATTTTAGTGAAATTAAAATATCTAAATTCTAAATTCTAGATTCTTATGAGAGTATTCAAAGAAATAATAAACATGTCCTTTTTTTCAGATCATGCCTTCATAAATTATTTTACACATAAGTAGTTAATACTAAACAGCTAATTTTACCAAACATTTTTAAATAAATAGTTGATATTATTCGTTGGTCAAATCAATTGATATAATCTACTGTCAGCTAACTATTAATAGAATCAGTTAATAGTTAATACAATCCGTTGATTGACACAACACTAAAAGACAAAGAAATGTCAAGTCTAATGTGTGTCAAATAGTTCAAACCTCCAAACCTCCAACTTACCTTTTGAACAGTGATGGATTAGCTTTTTCAATCCCATCCTCAAGCTGCAGTTTTTCGTTGATGTTCATTAGTGTGGCTGCAACTTCACAATTTGACATACCAAGCCTCTTCAAAAGATCTACTGCATACTTCTTTTGACAAATAAATATCTCATCTTCTCCTTATGTCACCTCAAGCCTCAAAAAATATCTTAACAATCCCAAATTTGACATTTCAAACTTTCTCATAATACAAGACTTAAAATCATTAACAAAGGATTTTGATGACCCCATATAGATCATATGGTCTACATAAAGGCAAACAACAAGAAATTTTGCATTACCTTGCTTTTTCAAATAGATAGTGGACTCATTCTCACTTTTTGTGAACCCACTTTCTAAGAAAAAGAAGTCAATTTTTTCATACCATGGGCGTGGAACTTCCTTCAGCCTATAAAGAACTTTTCCCAACCTGTAGACTTTGTTTTCACAACCTTTAGTAACAAAGCCCTGAGGTTGTGTAACATAAACTTCCTCTTTTAGGTCACCATTTAGAAATACAGACTTTACATCAAATTGATACAAAGGAAATTGCAACTAAGCAACCAATGCCAAGAGAATTCTTACTATTTCAAATTGCTAATCAAGCAATTGGGGAAAATTTCTCTTCAAAATCAATACCTTATTATTGTGAGTGTCCTTTTGCCATGATTTGAGCTTTGTATTTTTGAATACTTCCGTCGGGGTTGTACTTCGTTCAGAACACCCACTTGAGCCCCACAATATTCTTACCTTCAGAAGCACCAACTTACTCCCAAGTTGAATTATTTTCAATAGTCTACATCTCCTCTGCCATAACATTCTACCATTTTGGATGTTCTGCAACTTCTTCGAATGAATGTGGGTAAATGACTAATAAAGCAATGTCACATGACTTATAAATTTCTCTGAGGGATCTGAATTTTATTAGTGATGTTTCATTGTTGCTAGAGGATGATGGAGACTGGGAACTTGCTGAATTGTTTGCACTATTGCCAATGCCTAGTGTTGAGGGAGCTGACCTTGCAGTGCTGTTGTCACTAAGGCCTGCAGGAGATGGATCTTCAAAGTCTGCCGCAACTTGATCATATTTGTACTGTTTCTGACCATTCCAATCCCAACTTGCTTCTTCATTAAACTCAACATCCCTGTTTATTATCACCTTGCCACTAGTAGGGTTATACAGATGATATGCTTTGCATATAGGACTATAGCTAATGAAAATTCATTTTTCATATTTTTCATCAAGTTTTGTACAAGATTTAACCAAAGCATATGCTATACAACCGAAGACTTTTAAATGGCTTACCTTAAGTTTTTTACCCACACAAGCTTCATACGGTGTCTGATTCATAACAACTCTTATCAAAGAGATATTTAAGAAGTACATTGTTGTTGCAACTACTTCTTTCTAGAATTGATTTAGAAGCCCCTTTGCTTTTAGCATGCTCCTAGCCATTTCTACCACCATTCTATTTTTTCGCTCTACTACACCGTTCTGTTGAAGTATCCCTGGTGCTGTTAGCTTCCTACAAATACCATGCTCATCACAGAAAGCTGTGAATTCATTAGATAAAATTCTCCACCATGATCAGTTCTAAGTGCCTCGATGCTCCTACCATTTTGCTTCTCCACTAATGCCTTGAATTTCTTGAAACTCTCAAATGTTTCTGATTTAAATGTCAAGAAATAATCCCAACTCATTCGACTATAAGCATCAGTGAAAGTAGGAAATACTGACTACCACCAAGTGATTCAATTTTCATAGGCTCATACACGTCGACATGCACAAGCTCAAGACATTCTATAGCTCTCTATGACTTCCCGACAGGAAATGACTTCCTACTTTGCTTCCCATAAATACACCCCTCATAAAACCAAGTTCTCCTATTTTTGGCATCCCGAAAAACCATCTTTTTCTTACTTAACAGTCTCAAGCCATTTCTATTCAGATGCTCATATTGTAAGTGCCATAATTTAGCCTAAAAATCGTAGCTAGCAACTAAGGCCCTACTCATATCATTTGAAACATCAAGAGGAAACATTCGATTTGAGTTATATGATCAAGAGCTATGATCTGTCCATATTTTTTTATCATGAATAGCACATTTATCATCATCAAACACAAACAAATATATACTAAACATCAATTGTCCAACAATCAATAAGTTGTGAGCTAAACTAGACGAAAATTGCACATCATGCAACAATTTAATGTTACTTTGCACAATGTTAATGGCCATTGTACCTTTGCCTTCGACTTGAATTTTCTTGTTATCACTAAGTCGGACTACACTTTTTTTCATCTCATCAAGATCCTAAAGTAGAGATCTTGAATTAGACACGTGATTGGAGCATCCACTATCGATAAACCAAACACTGATCAACATATGAGTAGTTGAAGAATGGGTCATAAATAACTTGCTCTCCACTTCCACGTTTTTTATTAAGTGAGCCTTATGTTCATCTTTCTATTTAAACCAATAGTCAGCTTCCTTATGCCCATATTTCTTGCAATAGCAACATTCACTAAAAATTTGACCTCGGCCTCTCCCACAACTGCGACCATGACCACAAAAAATCTCCTTTACCCTGACCTCTTGAATTATCAATCTTCCCCTTAGAGGAAAAGTCCCCTTGCACCTGAAATGCCTTCTCTGCAACCTTTTCACCAGACCTATCTAGTCTATCCTCATAAGTTAGCAACGAACTTAACAATTCATCAAAAGAATAAACAAATAGCTCCTTAAATTCCTCAATGACAGCTACCACATGATCATATTTTGGAGTTAAACTTCTCAATACTTTACTGACTATAGTTTCATTAGTGACATTTTCACCATATGACTTCATCAAATTCACAATTTCAGATACTCTTAACAAGAATACTTGTACAAATTCATTTTTTCATAGCCAAAGTTTCAAATTTACAATGAAGAGTTTGTAATTTCACATAAATTACCTTTTTGTCACCTAGAAACTCTTGTTTTAGAGTCTCATAGGCCAACTTTGAAGTGGTTATTGCTGCAATTCTAGGGGAGATTTCATCATCCATAGCCTTTTGAATGAAAAGCAAGGACTTAGCATCCTTCTTTCAATTTTCTCAAAATTACTGGTTGGGCTATGCCGGTATTGGAGTTGATTTTTCAAATTCGGATTCAACAATGTCCCATAATTCTTGAGAGTTGAACAGAGTCTTTATTTTTAGACTCTAAAAATGATAGTTTTGCCCTTTGAAAATTAGGATCAAAGGTTGCAAACTTGAATTTGTGTCGTTTGCAGCCATGGCTAAGATATTTCACTAAGTGTTTTTCTCACTAACTCTCTGTAAATTTTGGCTTTCATTCTTCCTCTTTCTCTCTCTCTCTCTCTCTCTCGCTCGCTCTCTCGTACTTTACCTTTCTCCTAGTTATGGAGAAAAAGGTGGACCTAACCTGTTTATAAGAGAAACACGGCTACAAGTGCCTCTCTTTGTTTCCCAATGCTCTGATACCACTATAGCAATATAATTTAATACTGAGATGTCAAGTCTAAAGATAGAAGACTTGCTCTATTTTTATTGCTTGTTGAAAAAACAATGAATACATTAAACACTTACAAAATACTAGGAGGAAAACAAAAAATGCTAAAAAAATAGGACAACTAGCACCACAATCTCATATACTAATATAGTGCCTACCACTAATCCTATAACCCATTAATTTAAAACACAAAACAAATTCTCCTAGAAAATAGCTAACTGAGTTTGGATCAATCAACATTAGGAGTACCCCCTTTGCCCAAGGCAATTATCTGTTTGATCATCTTACATTTTCATTTACTTTTATGTTTTTAATACTATTTATAAAGGGAGTGGACCAGTAACTTTTTTGGGGATTTTTCAACCATCTAATGAAAGTGGTAGCCTTTTTGGCTCCTTCATTGATTATGTAGATTTTTTCCACGTTATCATATCCCTTTTTCTTAAAATCATGCTTGGGTTCTTAGAAATTAGAGGACGAGCTTGTTTCATCTGTTTTACTTATTTGTCTCTTCTTTATTACTTCAATTATTTAGGCTATAATTTATTTATTGGACACTAAGGAGTACTTAAGTTTTCCTATAGCTTACTATGATTTTGATTTGGCTCAAGCAGTCATTCTTAAACCAAAATCATAATGTTGCTAATGGGCAATACAAAAAAGAAATATTTCGTCAGATTTGTGAACTAGCAAGCCTGGAACCGAACTTTAGTTATGAAAAAGGAGACTTTTACCCAATAAATGTTATCCAATCCACAGTTAGTGCTCATATGTACAAGGGCTATAAGTATAAAACAAGGCTCACTTTCTTACCCAAATTGTGAGATAAAGCTTGTTTACTTTTAATTTGAAAACGATATATTCAAATTAAATATTTTAAAATGTTTTGGTTCAACTTGTATTTTGTTGTAAACATTGAAATTTAAAATAAACTTTTGTCCTACATATGAAAATATGCATAGAGTTTTCAAAGCAAGTATGAATCTTTTTAAAGGGAATAAGAAATTGTTCAATATTGTAGACAAATTATGGACTAATAATAGGATAAGCATCTTGCTCAGTTTGACTAATAATAGGATAAACATCTTGCTCAAAAGATCCACTTAGTAATTTACTTTCTTAATCCATATTGCTTATATGGTGAAGATGCATGTATAAATGTTAATATTTTGGAAATGTGATCAAATCAATGTTATGAATACCATACTAGTACCAGTATCGAATCTAGTTCTGGAACGATACTATACTAATACCGGTCAATATCGAGTACTATTTTAAGTCTTGTTTTAAATTTATAAAATAATTCATGAATTTTTTCTAAATTGTAAAATAGTTTTTCAATATATTGTATTGTATAATTAATAATTTGACACCAACCTTATATCCAAAAATTATAATAATAGAAATTTAAAACAACAATAACTTATTTATTTTTCTTAATATTATTTTCACATATTCCACATATAAATAATAACCACAATTAATATGAAAAAGATCATTTAATCATCATATAAATATAAAATTAAGAACAATACAAAGTATTTAAACTATTTCAATTTCATCATCTAATAAATAATAAGTATATCAAAAATCAGATAAAAAGAATAATTATTATCAATAATAATTTATAGTTTCTATCTTAATATTTAATATCCAATAATAAAAATATATTTTCAATCTTAATATGTAACTATTATTAATAATAAGATATATTTATATTTATATTAATAATTTTAAAAGGAAATAAAAAATTTAAGGCCTCTTAATTTTCATTTTAACATATTTTTAAGTATTTTTGTAAAAAAATATAACTATTATTTACTATACAAATCAAAATATTATTTTATTAATAATAAAAGAGATGATAAATTAAAAATATTTATTTTAAAAAATTAAATTTATTGCATAATTTTTAAATTTTAATACTAATAATTGATATTTGAACATTATCTTTATTAATTGTTTTTATTAAGCTATTGGATTATGGAGCACAAGTTTTTATTTAACAATTCCATTTGACTTTACTTCAAGCCCAGCCCATATATCCCTTGCCAAACAACTTTAGTTGTTTTATTTTTCTCCACTGCGCCGTCCTTTTTCATCTGTAAGTGCAACCCAATTACATAGTACACCAACTCTCAGTCGCAACAGGCACGTTGGGCAGAGGTGGATAGCAACAGGCGCGGTGGGTAGTAGTGGAGAGCAGCGGTGGCTGCGGCTTGCAGATGGTGGCGCAGTTGCATATTGATTTGTGGATCGGAAAAGTAAAATCTTCACTTGATATTGATTACAGTGAACTTGAAAAATTGCTCTATGAAAAAAAAAGTATTTGTTATAATAAATGAATTAAGAAAATATAATGAAGAACATCTGAGAAATAAATTTATAATAAAATATAATTTCAAAATGTTAATTTATATTTTATTTAAATGCAACAAAAGATGTTGATAAAAATAATACTTTCGTTTGAGTCTTTAAATAGTATTAGATGGTCTCAAATTCTTTATAATTGATTGGGTCAGTCGTGTTAGGCTCAAGCCCAAACTCAGAACGACGCAGGGGCCAATCGACCCATACCTTGGTGTTGATCTAATTCCTGTAGGTATTAGCTATATAAATTTATTACCTCATCATAAAAAAGATACGATTTTCAAGAACCTTAATATTCTTTATTCCTAAACAACAAAACTCTCACAAAAAGATTAACTTGAGTGTCGGAGGGGCTTACCAGTAGTCAACCCCCATTGTGCCTTATTATTTTGCAGGTATTCTTGTGTCAAAGTCAACCAATCTCATGGATCCTAGCAACAGTGCCTAGCCTTATCAAAATCAGACAAAACCAATAATGATAAGAGAAAATCTCCTAATACAAGCATAATAATATTATAGTTTCTATTGTTTTACGTTAAAACAATAGAAACTATTAATAGATATGATGTTTTATTTTTATTTCAATAAATATTTTATTTTCTAACATATTTTTACTTATTCAGATAGTTTCTACTTCTTGTTTTGTACTTTAACTTCAAAAGCCATTCTTATCTGGTCCAACTTTTAATAAACTAGATGTGTTGTAGAATAAATCTATCAAATTGGTTAAATTACTTAACATGCAGAATAATTATATAAATAAATACTCATATTATTTATTATGTAAAATAATTATATTGAATAAATGTTCACATTAATTATATAAAACAAATATTCTTATTTACAAAAAATTAAAACTGCCATTTGGACTTTCATATTTTATAAAAAAATTAAATAAGCCTTTACTATTATATCTGGTATTATGGAATAAGACACAAAATATTAATATATAAATAAACCTTTTGACAAATATTCTTTTTTCAAAATCACCTAAATTTAAATCTAAACTATTTTAGTGTAACATCACATAAACTAAAATAATAATTTAACTTAACATTGACAAAAATCTAACATTATTAAAGTTTAAAATACTATTATTATTATTATTATTATTATTATTAAATAATATCATAACTAACATACCAGTAAGGAATATTAAAATAAAAGAAAGTATAAAGTGAGGACAAAATCCCTAAACACGTCAATGAATGTGGAGCTCTCGTACTCCCCCCTTCGTAAATTTTCACTTTATATTGGCAATTAAACTTCAATTATGTGACCTACTTAATACATATATAGGTATAACAAACATTCTTTAACGGGGTGTTTGGAAATTCATTAACGAATCGGATTCAATTACATTAATAAGATTGAATTAAATTTAATTTACAGTGTTTGGAACAAACTCAGTAATATTAGAATTGAATTCAATTATACTGTTTGGAACACAATCAAAATGATTTTAGTTATTTCATACAACATATTTACCCTTGACAACAGAGTAGCAATTAAATACAAGTTAAAAAGCAATTAGCAATTAAATGCAGGTCATACTGAAAATCCAATACACATGAAAAATCAAGACTTGCAATACGCAACAACAAAGTTACATCTGCATCTACAAAACGAGTATGCAAAACAAGAAATTACCAGAAAAACACGAGAAGAACAAAGCAAAATCTTATATCAGCTCAAGCGACAACAGTACTTACAATACACAAAGCAATTATAGAGACTAGAGTTGTTTATGAATACAATCAGAACAAAGTTGGAAGACAGAAGAATAATACCTCTAATAGATAAGAGTAAAATTGAGAGATAGGAAAAAAGATGCAGAGGTGTTGTTGTGTGGACGTTAGCGCAATCTGCTATTGCGTTATCTGGTGATGCGTGCGTTGATGTTGGGAGAAGAATAGCATCTGGTGGTGCGTGAGTTGCTGTTAAGAGAAGAGTGACTCGTTTGGTGTAAGATTATTATGTTATAATAGTGGATATTATTGAGTTTATGAGTTAAAAAAGATAGCAACTTTTGGGATTCAATTCACGTGAATTGAATCGTGAATTGAATTTGTAAACAGAGTGGGTTTTAAACCTACGGAAAAATTCAATTCATGCCATTTTTTTAGTTCCAAACAGGTAAATTTCATTTAATCTTGTAATTGAATTCAATTTACCCTCTTCCAAACAACCCGTAAATCTTTCTTTTTTACGTCACGGAGAAGCACAATAGTTAGCATTTTACTTTTAGTAATGGCAACTGATGAGTTCAAATTTTTATTTAGAAAAGTCAACTATCGAATCGAACTCAAACTCAGTTTCGCAGTTCAACTTAATCCAATTTTCGAATTTCACATTTAATTGAATTGACATTGTTACTTAATAATAAACAAATCTCGTACTTTATCCTCAAGTCTTTTCCCATTATTTTTGCCATTTGTTTTTTACCCGACCTTCTCATGCTCGTTTCCTTCTCTTTTCTCATTCTCGCGTTGTGCCCAAATGCATGAATATGAATATCAATCATCCTGGCCACAAAATGATACCGAACAAAAAATACTTTACTATACTTTCGTAACTACAACATCAGTCAAATTAAATTAAAAAACTTAAAATTTTTCTACATAAAATAATTATTATCTATACATAAAAAATATGATAAAAATGTTTACAATTTATTTAATAAATATTGATGTATTTATAGAAAGTGATTATAGATTATGTAACTAAACATATTAGTTTAACATAATTGCAATATATTTAATAAATATTTTTAAAATTTATATATACATATGAAAATTTATTATAAGTTTTGAAATATAATGATAAAATTTTCATCTTAATTTATAAGAAATATGTAAAAAAATATTCAAATAAAACCAATTGGGCTACGAAATTGATAAACCAATCAAAGCTTTCACATTTTCAAACTACATGCTGCCGCACCTAACAAAATAAAATGTCAGGTCTACGGAATAGGTTATTGGGCTAGCATTTTATCAAACACTTAGGCAAAAGTAAATGAAAACGGATACGAAGTCCCAGCTGTATATGTTTCGTTTTTTTTTTCACGAGACATCAACACAATAGTAAAAATCGGTCAAAAACGTTGAGAACCATAACAATAACAGTAACCATCGGTCAAAAACGTTGAGAACCGGAACAGACACTCGAACAGAACCAGAGAGCCAAAGCACCACAATCAAGCATCCAAAGCGGACCCTAACCCGAACCTTTAACCCCTAAACCCAAAACCATAAGCCAGACACCACA
Source organism: Erythroxylum incrassatum (assembly GCA_026546855.1). Lineage (NCBI taxonomy): Eukaryota > Viridiplantae > Streptophyta > Magnoliopsida > Malpighiales > Erythroxylaceae > Erythroxylum > Erythroxylum incrassatum. The sequence goes on along the minus strand of JANVCL010000214.1, from coordinate 35,392,402 downwards.
ACACCATCCAAACACCCAAACCTACCTAAATCTAACGGCTCTAGTTTCTCCAGTTCCCATCCGAAGCACCACCACCTCTCGAGTACCGTGACCCACCATCGCCGTAATTCCTGTCACGTCCACCGCCATTTCCACGGTTGAACCCACCGCCACGGCCACCACCTCCTTCTCGGCGATCGTTACCTCCAAAACCACCGCCACCGCCTCCGCCACCGCTTCCGCGAGACTGAGCTTCGTTGACGGTTATATTTCGGCCGTCGAGGTTCTGGCCGTTCATATTCTCAATTGCGTCTCTCATCGATTTCTCGTTGTTGAAAGTTACGAATCCAAAGCCACGTGACCTCCCAGTCTCGCGATCATTGATAATCTGCACCAAAATTTCCGGATCTGCTTAGATCTATGAGTCAAACGCGCAACAACCAAAAAATTGAAAAGAAAAAATTGAAAAAATCGATCGTTCTTCGCCCAGAGGATGAAAATGAACGTACCGAATGGATATTAGTAACATAATAAGAGAGAATCACAGTAACACAGAGATTTAATAGTAACACAAACAGATCACAGATTTTTGGATCGAGACAAGGCCGAATCGGTTCGGGTCAGATCCGATCTGTCGTTAAACGGACCTTCGATTCGAGAATCTCGCCAAAGGGACTAAAGGCCTCCATGAGGGCTTGATCGGTTGTGGCCCAAGCTAGGCCGCCGACGAAGCACCGGTACTCAACATCTGCTGACGCCATTATCGAAACCCTAGGGACGATATGGTAACTTCCCAAAGAAATAAAAGAGAGAATGAGAGAAATAAGGGGCCTGAGAGCGGCGTTTTATAGATTTTTGGGAGAGTTAACTAGGGTTACTTTAGGGCCAATACTGCTAGATCAACTGCTGTTTGGTTACAGGAACAGGCGTATCCCAAACGGCAGCTAATGCATTGGGCTCGGCATTGTCCACGGTGGGAAAATCAAAAAATTCAGGCATAGAATAGTGGCACATTCAGGGGGTCATTTTAAACCATGGTTTAAACTTTAAAGCCCGCTGACTGATGTGTAGGGTCTACAGTCACGCGCTTTGCCGATATTGTGGATATACATAATCATTGATCTATTATTTTTATACAAACATGACAATAATCATCGGCAGTCTGATGTCGGCAAAATATCTCAAGTGTGTAAATTATGATTTTGCCCTTCCTCACTACAAAGACTGGGAATCCTAGCGATTTGAAGTTTAAAATATCGCATCCCCGGAGATTATAGATACTTTGGCCTTTTTAAATTTTCAAATAATAACCAACAAGTTGTTTTGAAACTTTTGAATTGAATTCAATCACATTAATAAGATTAAATTGAATTTAATTTACATTGTTTGGAATAAGTTTAGTAATATTAGAATTGAATTCAATTGTACTATTTGAAACAAATCCAATAAAATTAGAATTGATTTCAATTATTTCATATGACACATTTACCCCTAACTAATAAATAATGTTATTAATTAATAAACATTCATACTTACACAGAGCAACTTATAAACATCAATTTCATTATAAGTAATATCATCAAAAAGTTTATTATTAAAATGAAAAGAAAAAATTGATTGCAAATGATATCAGGCTAGACCGAATTATGAAAGATAATAGAAAACTATTATAATTTAGAAGCTTAAAAATGCATAAACGAGCAATAGTTCTTTTGCGTTGATAACTACAAGGCACTATCAAATTTAAATATTTCATTCCAAATTACATATAATATCATAACAAGTTTTAACATGTCTTCTTGTGATAAGGAGACATACGATCGTTACATCAAAAAACTAAGTAAAAAATATTCATACTTGCATAGAGCAAGTTACATCATCCATAAAGTTCCATACTTAAATAGAGCAAGCTATAAAAACTTAACATCAACCCATCTACGTAGACAACCAATCTAAACGTAGTTCAATTGTACATGCAATAAACTTACCAATAAAGTTAGGATGCTTTACAAGCCAAGTAACTGCATCTAAGAGAGCACACCCCTCCAATCCTAATTCTTTCATTGCGTCAAATATTTCTTCCTCTTTTCTAACACGAGGGTTTGTGGCTACAATAGCTTGTGCAATTTCTTTCATTGCATTGGACATAACTTGTAATTTCGAAAAAATTTGATCTTCTACTCGTGCTTTTCTTTTCTTACCCATGTAGGATGGTTTTGGCATTGAAGGTGTTGATGATGAGGGAGCTTGAGTTGTTGGTGATGTTGGAGTACTCTCGCTCCCAAATGGATAAAAACTCTCCAAATGAATCTCATTATTTGTTTGCATATTATCAATGTCCTCAATATTCATATCACACCTTTCCTTTTCCCATCTTTGAACCTTGTCCTTTGCACTTTCAACTTCAGATCCAGTGGCTCTATCTTTCTCATAGATCTGTCGAACAAGGTCCAAATTAGGTAAAGGCTTCCCTCGAATATGCTTCACCTTTTCGTTAACCTATCAATCAAAATACAAGAAACTATGTCAACAAACTTCATGCAAAAAAATAATACAAATAAAAAATTTTAACTATATAAGTATTAAACAAAATACCTGTATCATACTTTGCCATACCTTTGGAACCGCTTCAAATGTCTTGGTAACATCATTCCATCCAATTCCACTTTTGCCATCAAGAAATATTACCAAATGCATTTCTTCCCTTAAAGTTCTCAAACGATTTACAATTTTGCTCCGATTAATCTCAACCCCAAACTTTTCATTAATTTCCTTTATCACCCCTTTATATGCACCAGCACTAAAATTTCTATCCTCCTTTTGGCCTTTATTTTTTTTGCTCCCTAAGAACTTGAAGCATGTACTTATCCATTTCATACTTCCACCTAAAATATCCATCAGCTTTTTTTCATCATAATTCATCTCTACGTCCATCGTCACCTATTTGTTCCAAACAGAATCCAACACAAACCATCTTATTTTATTATTAACTCTTACTTTTCTCAATAACATAAACAAGCATAAAATTGTGAAAGACAATAATATTGAAAGGATGAACAATCATGTTAACAAGTAGCGGTAACAAAAAGAGAACAAAACATAAACAAAGTTACATAATGTAATGACAAAAAATTCAACAAATCAATGTTGACAAACGTAATCATTCCACATATGTGCAGCAATTGTTGGGACTCGATCTCAGAACCGGACCCCAATCGGAAAAGCGAAAATATGAAAACGAAAACGAAAAGCGAAGCGAACCAAACGAACGGATCGAAAATCATAAAGTGGAAGCAAAATCATAAGCAAAAATCGAAGGAACGGATTTCGAAGCGAAACGAATCAAAAGCAAATCGAAACAAAACGAATCGAATCGGAAGCAAATCGAACCAAAACGAATCGAATCGGAAGCAAATTGAACAACGGAGCAAACAAACGGTTCAAACGAACCGAAACTAATGTCCGACATCCAGGTAACAAAAATTTTCGAAAATTCTTGCGTGTCGTGTTGGATACCCTAAGACTAAAACAATCTGAAAAACTATCCGAAATTCGGTATAATTCTTTTTTCTCTCATAATATTTATTCCTTTTCATCTTTAATCAATCTTATTCAAATCAAAACCAATCCATACAATTTCCCTTTTGAAAAATCATCCTCATGCAAAACTCAATTCATAAAAAAAATTTCTTATACATGCAATATCATCATATCATCTTAAACAATTCTTATTCTTATTCTTTCTTTGCCATAAAAAATTTCGGCAGCATAACGGCTGCATTTTAAGAACCCAAAAACCTGCAAATAGTTTTAAAGGCACTTCTATATACCAGCCCAATCACACAATCATCAAATTCGTCGGACCTCCTGTCCGAAATTTCGGCATAAACAAACACAAATCTAAACCTAGCACTTCAATAAGTCTCAATCACAAAACAGTATCATCGAACCTCCCGTCCAAAATCCATATTATAATCAATCCATTCATATTCAATCTCAATTCAATATACAAATTCATAATTCAAACTAAATACAATCCAATAAAATTCATCTACAATCACAATTCATATTCCATAATCATACACAAACTCAAATACATACATAAATTCATAAATCATTTACATTCCGAAATAAATACACTACAAACTTGAATGGCTTTCCAAGCCACATACAATACCAAAATCCCAATTACATAAAACATAAGACGAACAAAAGCGAAACAAAGTCTTGACTTTCTTTCATCTAATCTCCCGCTCGAATACCTGTAGATGGGGATGAAAGGAGGTGAGCTTGACAGCTCGTAGATAACATATTTATAAATTGAAAAATAAGCAAAAATCATTTCTCAAGAAGTTTGCAATTTATAAACCTTTCACATTCAAAATTTATCCAAAAACTTACTTTCAAACTTTCAAATCATTCATAAACAATTTCCAAAACTTTCACAGTGGAAAACCTTAAATTCTCATTTCTCCAAAATATCAAAATTTTCCAAAATCATGCATACATGAATGCATCGCATTATCTATGCATCACAAATATTGACAAAATCAAAAAGCACATAACAT
>JANVCL010000214.1:35369143-35387755 GCA_026546855.1 Erythroxylum incrassatum | reverse complement strand
TTTGCACCCAATAGGTACTATACCTTCAGGTGCATTCACCAAAGTCCATACTTGGTTAGTATACATGGATTCCATTTTGAATTTCATAGCTTCTTGTCATTTTAAAGAATCGATGTCTGACATTGCTTCTTTAAAAGCAGTAAGCTCATCATCTATGAGTGATACATTATCCTTTCCATGCTCAATATGTAGATCTAATCTAGTGGGAGGATAACGTATCCTACTAGTTCTTAGCAGACTATGTGTTTCTTGAATTCTTGGTTGTACATCATATGTATCAACTTGAGGTTCTTGCTCCATGTCGATGTGAATTTGTGGTTCTTGAACTTCTCTAAGTTCAACCTTACTCCCACTATTTTCTTTAAGTGCAAATTCTCTTTCTAAGAATGTAGCATGTTTTGAGGCAAACACCTTTTGCTCGATAGAATGATAGAATTGATAACCGAAAGTTTCTTTCAGATACCCCATAAATTTGCATTTATCTAATTTAGCTTGAAGCTTATCAGATATAGCACGCTTCACATAAGCGTCACATCCTCAAATCTTTAAATGTGATAATCCAAGTCTTCTACCAGTCCATATCTCATATGATGTCTTATTAATTGATTTAGATGGAACTCTATTTAGAAGATAAATTACGGTTTCAATTGCGTATCTCGAAAAGGATATAGGAAGGACTACATGATTCATCATGAATTGTATCATATCTAATAGTGTATGATTTCTCCTCTCAGAAACTCCATTATGTTGTGGAGTTGTAGGAGGAGACCATAGTGAGAGAATCCCATTCTCTTTTAAGTAACCAAGAAACTCGTGGTTTAAGTATTTACCACCTCCATCTGATCTAAGTGTCTTAATACTTTTGCCAGTTTGTTTCTCTACCTCTAGTCTAAATTCTTTGAACTTTTCCAATGATTCAGACTTTTGTTTCATCAAGTATACATAACCATATCTACAATGGTCATCTGTGAACGTAATGAAATATGAGTATCTACCTCTAGCATTTGTGGATATAGGTCCACATACATCTGAATGTACTAATTCTAGTAACTCACTAGATTGTTGTCCCTTTCCCTTAAAGGGTGGTTTGGTCATCTTTCCCAATAAACAAGATTCACAAATTTCATATGATTCATAATAAAAAAATCCAAATATCCTTCTTTATGCAATTTTGTGATTCTAGTTTCATTGATATGACCTAACTTACAACGCCATAAATAAGATGGAGTTTAGTTACTTAATTTACTTTTCTTGTTATTTATGATAAGAATTGGCCTTTCTAGATCTAACTTATATAAACCATTTTTAAGCAATCCATATCTATAAAAAAACATCATCCTTATAAAAGAACAACTGTTATTTTTAATTATAAAGACAACTCTATTCAAATCCAAATGAGAAATAGAAATGATGTTTCTTGTAATAACAGGAACATAATAACAATTATCAAGTTCTAATATAAGGCTAGAAGGTAAAGCTAAACTACAAGTCCCTTCAACTAATGCAACAACTCTTGCTATATTGCCAACTCGCAGGTCCACTTCGCCTTTCTTCAATGATCTATTCCTTGTTAACATCTACATGTTATTACACAAATGAGAACCACAACCAGTATCTAATACCCAAGAATGTGGAACAAAAGTAAAAATATTGATCTCAATCATAAACATACCTGAAGAAACAGCCTCCTTAAGCCTTTTATCTTTCAGACTAGCAAGATAAGATAGACAATTCCTCTTCCATTGTTCGTTGACTCCGCAATGAAAATATGTGCCCTTGCCATTGCTCTTCTTGTTGACACCTCCTTTAGCTTTTACTACATTAGTAGAAGCCTTTTGTTTCGTGTTATTATTCTTCTTAAAGCCCTTTTCTTACCTTTAGAAGAACTAACAATAAATACAGAACTGGTTTCATTCTTAAGGCACCCTTCTGCAGTCTTAAGCATGTTCAACAATTCAGGTAGTGTCATGTCCTTTTGATTCATGTTGAAGTTCATGGCGAACTGTGAAAAGCTTGAACTCAATGATTGCAGCACCAGATCAACGCTTAACTCGTGGTCCATGATAAAACCTAATTGGGCTAATTTTTCAATATACCCAGTCATCTTTAACACATGAATATTAATTGAAGATCCTTTTGTCATCTTGCCTTGAAATAGTGCCTTGGAGATTTGATATCTCTCCACCTTACTTTGTGCACCAAATAACTCCTTAAGATGCAGTATCATAGTAGGTGCATCCATGTTCTCATGCTTTTGTGCACCAAATAACTCCTTAAGATATAATATCATAGTAGGTGCATCCATGTTCTCATGTTGCCTCTGAAGTTTAGGAGACATGCAAGCTAACATCACGCGTGTAGCTTGTTCAATGTCATCAATATAACGTTGATATTTCTCTCATTCTTCATCAATAGCAACTGAACAAGGTTTAGATGGAGCAGGAGTATCAAGAACGTACTTCTTTTCTTGCCTAAGAACTATTCTTAGGTTTCGCAATTAGTTTGAAAAGTTGGATCCAAACATCTTGTTAGCATCCAAGAAGCTTTTCAATGTTAGGTTTGTACTCATCTTCAAATTCAATAACGGAAAAACATAAAAAGTGCATAAATTAGTTTATATCCAAAAGTCAAATAAAATAAGGACTTTAAAATTATTTGATTACTCTCACTGTTTTCTACAAAATAATAGCCATCACTATTATATCGAAAAATTATCGGGTTAGGATCCTATTTAAAATTAATTGATATTAAATTTTCTCAATAAACCAACTAAAATTAAATTAGGTAAAAAAAACAACTTTTTAATCGCATCTCATGTGACTCCTAGTACCTTTACGTGACAACTTTTGCCAAAATATATCAAATATATTATTCCTAACCTTGTCTCTAAATTTATATGATCATGAGTTTACTCATCCAAATCATACAATTTTAGTTAAGTAAAAATCATTAATTTAAGATTAAAACATATCCAGGTTAAAGTGACCTTGAGTTTACTCAACAATTCAAACAATAAATAGAATTTTGGTTTTATTCTCAAATAATGGAAGACAGATATCACTTTCCGAACGTGTACTTAATATTTTATTGAGGGATTTTAAATTTAAAAAATGTCCAGACTCATCAAAAATATAATCTCATTATATTTATAATTTCAAACATAATTCAATTATGAAAGAAATTATTTAAAACTGTTGCTTGATTCTAATTGTTGATTTGATAAAATTTTGATTTAATAATTCAACTCTTGAAAATTTAAATTAAATTCCAAAACCTTTCCTAACAAATATTCCTTTGAAAACAATTTTCAAAAATTAGTAAAATCTTTTTCAAGCTTATTCGGAGTTAAAATTAATTTAATCTCTATTAAATTAATAAAAGGACAATTTAGGGTTTTAAAACATTTTTAAAACACATAAAAAAGGGTTTGGAGGGTGTCCTGATGATGATATCGCCCTTCAATGGGAAAGGCAATTTTCAGTGATCTCGAAACCCATTTTTCGCCCTTTTTGGCCCATTTTTGACTTATTTTTTATAGCTATCCTTATATATATCACTTTTACGTGATCATATATGGAAAAAAAACTAGAAAATGAATCAAAAACAGATGAAAACTATAATGGATGAAAACCGAAAAACCTTCATTTTTGGCAACCTGATCACGTAACCGCTCTAATACCATGTGTAGCACATAGGATAAACCTTATTACGTGTTTTGGATTATTCATGAAAGGGTTAAAATGAAGGAAATATGGAATACCTGATTTCGGTTTCATCTGGACTTCTAAAGTAGTTTTCGAAGTCAAAACGAGCTCTAATCTCTCGGGACTTTCACAGAAAACGTTCACAGGCATGTGGTTAACGCCTTTCTATATTTTCTCAAAACGTAAGTACTCTTAACAAGTCAGAAGATCCGTATGCTTACGAATGATATGAGCAATTGCATGATGCCTTGACCTTTATATAACTTTCATATCGAGTTCCTCCATCACATGCTCAATATGAGTCTGGTCTATACTTATTGAGATTTATTTTCCTTATTGAATTCGACCTATTGATTTAGATCATTTATTTGGTCACTTTATTATCTTTGTCTGGATCAAATTACGTAACTTAATTGATAAGTTATTAAAAAACTAAAAAGTTCAATTAATAATTGTCCAACTTTACGAAAAATGACAAATTGCCCAACAAGAAATCCAGTAAGATGTTGGAGGAAGAGAACAATAATAAAGTATTCAATAATATATAAAAAGACATCATCTTGTCACGCAATCATTGAAGCTAAATTTTATTTTTTTAATTTAAACTTATATTAAAATTTTATAAATTAGAATCAAGTTCATCAATTTTGAATTAAACTGCATTTAAATAAATTTTTTATTATTCTTACTACGAATCATTTATTGAAAAATAATAAAATGTATATTTTCTAGTCAACGTGAAGAATATTAAAATTTTTAATAATGAATTATCGTACTATTCTACTTTAACTCTGCCCTTCTTCCTTTTTTTTTTACAAATTTTTGATAATTATCACTTTGATATTTTAGATGCTTGCCTTTTGATATTTCTAAAATAAGAGATTAACGTCAAGTTTAAGAAATTAAACACAGCTATTTATATCCCAGCCCATCGACTTCTCGATTCACACTTACAAGCATATTCATGAAGCTGTGTAAATTTAGCGGAAGACCAAATGACAAATAGTGCTTCTAATTGCTAACTCAGCGCTTTCCTACAAGCCCAATCCAATTCTATGTTTTCAAAATAGGCCTTCCTTGTAATTTTTGGAACTAAGCCCTTATTGGAAATCCCTTTGATTACTTTCACTTTGAGAAAGTTCCCCAAAGACTGGGTCAAGCTCACGAGAAGTTGTGGGTATAAAGCAAATCCAAAACGAGCTCGTCAAGCTCTTATAATCCAAGTTTGCTGCTACTGCGGTACTAGGATTTATTCAAAGTAGACATGTTCACACACTTATCTTCCAATCCTTGGTTTGACTAGGAAATGAAAGCTACATTAAGAACTAAACATTGATCTTCAATCTCCGTGGGATGGTAGCGTGCCACCATATTCTTCTTTCTTTATGGAGCTCTGGTCATCGAAAACCAAAAGTCGGCGACAAAATAGAAGCTTGTGTGCTTTGCTTGTAAGCAACTTTTCATGATTGGGTGCTTGATTTCTTATAGAGGATGCTTGCTTTTGACCACATATGTTTTCTTTTTTGTTTTTCGATATATATAGCAGAGTGGAAACTGATAATTTTGAATAAACAAGTTGAAACTGATAATGAGGGGACATAAAGATACAATGTATAGTTAATAGAGTTTAGTGCATTGACATTTCTTACCTGTGACTTGCTTTAGTGCCTTAAGACCAGCTACTTGGTATTAAGAGTTGAATTTTCTGATAGTGACATTTGTAAGAAGAGAAGTGATTCCCTTAATCTTTTTTCCAAGTTTGGCGTCGATATTCTATCTTTTCTTAAATTAAAAAAACAAATATATATATATATATATAATGTTTTGACCATTTGAGATTTAGCCGGATTCATCACTACTTACAACACTAGCCACTAGGAGGAAGAACTACCAGTAAAATCTTATATTAAAAAAGTGAACATAAGATAAAGTTGAATTGAATATACGAACCTAAAAACTACTTTAACATATTTTGTGAATGGTATATGTTACTGAAATATGTTAAAGTAGTAGTTGGTCAGTACCGATTAGTATCGATAATTTCACATAGTACTAACCGATATCGTAAACTTATAGGTATTCAGCAAAATCCTTTTTAAAACAAACCTATTTTCTTTTTTTTTCCAAGTAGTTGTTTAGTTGTACTTTTATTGTAATTTTTAATTTTTAATTTTAAAATAAATATTTTTATTACTAATAAAGTTTATACATTAAATAAAACTTTAAAATAAATTATTTTTAATTAAATTTATTTTAATCTTTTGTATAATATCTTCTAATAAAGTATTAATAAAAATTATTTTATTTTTAAAATAAATACCATTATCATAAGTAACACTCAATTGAACTGCAAGCTTGGACCATGGATTTGCTGATTCAAGTGGTTGTTTAGATTTGGTTGTTATACTACCTGGATGAGGAAGCCTCCGTGTTCTCCTCTCCTTCAAGACGATCTTTTCTCCTTTGTATAAAAAAAATAGAGAAACATTTTCCCATTGTTTTTAAAGGAAGTATAACAAATAATTTTAAGCAATTAATCCCCCGTGCAGGTGAGTTGATAGAAAGTTATTCCGGTTTAAGTGAGACCGTAAATTTAAATTATCTCTATATATACAGTTGTTTAAAATTTGAAAATAAAATTTTACTTTCCATAAAAGATTTATCGAACTCGAGCGAAGATTAATTTAAATATAAATAGTTTTAAGATATCTTTCTATAATTAGGATCGTTTTAAAACACACCGTAACAACAAAACAATAATAATAATCTTGGGTAATTGTGATAAATCATTGACTTGAAATGATCTCACGTGCACGACACGGTTTTGACCTCACGTGCACGACACACATGGGTAACGGAGTAAATTGCGTGCGAAGCACTAACGGCTATCTACTTCACCAAAGTCATACCAAACATGATTGCCAAAAGTTTGTTTAATACCGTTTTATGATAACTAAAATAAAGCTTGATTTAAGTATAGACAACCCGACAAAATTGCCTTGATGAAAACTAATAAGCGATGTATTGAAAAATTGTACTAAAAATTACACTAATAACACAAATATTTTAAGATTTAAAAGGATCAATTAGTATTAAATTATCATAAAATATAAATTTAATAAATTTAAAATGTGATTAAAAGAGATTATTTTTACTCAACGAAAAATTTGAAGTTTAATTGACAAAAAAATGATTGTTAAATAAAAATTAATTAAATTATTTTAATTTATAATAATTTATCGATTAATAAAAATTGACTGATTAATTAATAAAATTTTCAATTTCTGATAATAAGAGTTATTACAATAAAATTGAATTTGAAAATTGAAAATCAAACAAAAAATTGAATAGTTCAAGATTTTTAGGTTAAGTTATTTTACTTTATGTTTTAAAAAAAAGCTATTTTATTTTAATTTGTTGCTTATAGCCATATTAAATTTCTTAATTTTTTATTTGATTAGATTGAGATTTGGTCATCTTTATTCAAATTGGGCCTAATAATATTTTCATATTACAAATAATTGCAATTTAGAAAGAAAAACACATAACATCTAATTTGATTTGATTCAATAAATTATAAATATCTTAATGAAAACGATTTAAATTTTTAATAAGAAGGAGAATAATCAAATATCTACTTATTTTTCTTTATGAGGCACTGTATAGACTATGTAATTAACTAGGTGAAAGTCAAAATGTTGATTTTTTAATTCACAAATTTGTTTTTCACAATACATACTTGCATTTAAATCATACCTATTTTTTTGGAACAAAGAAAAAAAAGTCTTAAAGTCCACAATCCCACGGCATTAAACTAAAACTTTGGTGCTTGCTTACACAAGTAATGTAATGAGGGGATTGTAATCGTTGGTGAGTTATCTCAATCATTTGTTTAAAGTATTCACAATCAATCAACTGCCTTTGATGTTTCAAAAGATGTTGAGAGTGAGTTATTTGCAATTAAAAGCTAACTAAACACTCCTCCATATCACTTCTTATCACATATGATATTAGTGGTAAACGGATGAAAGGGTTCAAAGTCTACGTCGACGTAAACGGATGAAAGGACTGAAGCCACATTAGTGGTTGACCGATGACCGATGACCGATGACCGAGGAACTTTACGATTTGGATAAGTCAATAGATGAATGTGTCCCCGCATCAAACCCTAGCTTCTATTTATAATTATTTTCATTTTTATGGAAAGAAAGTACACTTCTTTTATATGAAAAAAGCATTTAAATTCAAATATTACAGTTTCCATCCAACCATTCCATAGAACTTATATAATGACTTGAATAATAATATTATTATGTTTAATTTTGGATAGTTTGTAAACTTATTGCAATGATCAGTTTTCATAAAATAAAATGAAAGCCACCATTTGCAAAACAACTCCAATCACAAATTAAGCTCAGTATATAAAAGTATCACAGTAATAACATCTACAATAAGAGATATGAACATATCGCCTATTTTTATTATTCTTCACTCTATTTTACAAGTATTTATTTATTCAATAAATAAGATCCACATAGAGGAATGGTCATAGAATATGTTAGACAAGACGTAGAGTATCCGATACAGTTGATCTAATCTAATCCTCCACGCAATAAATCCTAATTTGTTTATCATATATTTAATAATCGCCATCACATTAATCACATGGCCGTCTTAATTCCAACTGTAAAAATGAACATGCCAATGACAGTTGGCGAAGAATTCTAAGCATTGCTCCGTCAACACTGCCGAGTTTCGCCGGTAGGACTAATCCAATCATTTGCAAGACATTTACAATGATACATATGAATGGTAGAAATAAGAACAAACGAGTATAAGTGGTACAATATGTTTAGATTATACTCCAGTGGATAACTAATGATATGACTCCGATAGATTTAAATGGATAACTTTAGGTAACAAACATCGTTAAAATAACCATCTCATCTTACCGTGATAGTTTAGAACTCAGTTAAACATCAAAATATTTAAACCTTAAACTTAATTTATGGAAATTGTACGTATCATCTATACTATACATCGAAATTTGATGGCTAAATACAGTTTCTTTTCATTTAATATATGAGATTTTACTAATATTATACTACATTTAAAGGGCAAGACTCTAAAATGCCATTAACGTGTTGGGACGTTCTAATTAATGATGTCTTATCTACTAGGAACACTATATCTAACAAGTTGGAATCATTAAATAACCAAAACAAAGTGTTCCTTTTCACTTGCCATTTTCTAGTTTACCATTTACCACAGGCTTTGATTTGTTCCAAATTTTTTTAGAGCCGATTTATTATTTTGGTACATATTAAACAAAATTTTAAATGTATTGTAATTTTTATAAACTATATATTTTTGTATACTTATTTTGATAAATTAATGAATTAATTCAAACTAAGTAATAATAATTTGAAAATCCAAATTCAAAAGAGTAAAAAATTTAAAATAAGGGAATAATCCTAAAGAGGATTCAAAATCTCAAACATTTTTAAACCATATTATTTAAGTATTTTTTCTATTCATATTTTTTGAATTTTGTTTTTAAATTTAGCAAAAACTATGTTTGTTTGAGTTTTGGTTTATGTTTTTAGTTTATAGTTTTTTTCTAGTTTTCAAAATTTATAAAACCACAAAAAATGATTTTTGATTTTATTTTTTCATAATCTGATTACAATCAATTAAATATATATTCTTTATTTATTTAATATAATTAACTATTAATAAGAATTATGAATAATTTAATTTAATATTATATTTAATTAATTAAAATTAAAAAAACAATAAGAGAAGTGAAACTAATAACCCAAGTTTCTCAGATAAAGAGCAAATACGACGTGAGTTAAAAGGGGAGGGACAAAATTTGCAAATAAAACCCTTTATTTCGATTTCGATATTCCAACTTTATTTCATTAAATTTTATTTATATTTATGTAAATTTTAAATAAATATATGCATCAAATTTAATAGAATATGATAAAATTACTGTAATCGAACAGAGCATGAGTCCCCCAAATTTTGGTTACTAGTCATGGCCGGTTTCTTGATTTCGTCGTGCAGTCCTGAAGTGTGATCTGATGTGGTCCTTGTGGAGCATGGATAGGACACAGACTCCAGCAAGCTTTGGCTCACATAAAATGGCTTTCTTTTGAAGTGATGAAATACAGCCAAAACCGAACTAGGTGTTTGATTTACTATAAATTCTAAAGCCAGCTCAAGCATTAACCATATTTATCAATCTTACTGAAAGATATACCTTTCATTTCCATGTTCATAAAACAAAAAATGTTCCCTTGCAAGTATGGAAGTCCTTATCACACTCATTTCTCATTCAGAGAGTACAGATCTTTTATGCTCACAGAACACCAACTACCCTATCTGTAACCAAAGCTTCCTTGTCACAACACTTCCAGCTAAAGAATAAGCCAAGAGACTGAAAAACATAAAAGAGGGTAATTTCTCAAATAATGCTTGTTTTTTCTTCAAATCAACTCTTCTTTATTCAGTTCAGACACACTTGGGTAAAGTGTCTATAAAACTATATCAAGTACATGCCTACTGTCATTGTTTTTAGAAAACTTAGAACATTGTCTATACTACTGTTATGTTGTAGCAATATTGGCAAAGGGAAGATAAGCGTACTCTCTTTCTTTTTTCCAAGCTTAGGGCATTGACAGGTCTTTAATTACTTGCACCTAATACTTCTCCTTAAAAAAAAAAAAAAAAAAGAGCTCAACCTTACTTCCCACTATTTAGCTTCACAACAAGGAAAACCACAGACCATAGTGCCAAAGATCCAAACTAATAATGATCTTATGATGCCCAAATTGCCACCAACTCGTATTACTATAAATATACTGCTACACATAACACATATCGCAAGTATATTGTAGACGGCAAGTGTCAGAAGCAGTAGTTTAGAAATCCGCACGCACCACCGCAAATATCGGAAGTCAAACAGAAGCAGGTCGCCGGAGTTCTGGTTCAGTACGGAACATTCACCCCCGTTCGTCCGTAGGAAGTCCAGTCTAAGGCTAAAGGTTTCGAGCGTGCGTCCCGCGCGTGTCTTAAGACACTTAAATACACTTATTTCCCTACTTTAATGAATTGTCAGCGCTCTAAAACTAAAATGCTTTCAACTTTTATTGCCCCCTTCTGTCTTTAAGAGACTGTACCAATAGAGAGAGGGTCCATGGTTCCACATTTTGGCCGATCATTTGCTTTCTTTCCCTCGTTCTCTACCATAACTTGCAGGAAATTTCTGTTCATGATTGTTTTTGTGTCTTTCCCTTTTGTCCTTTGCCTTCAAGCAACTGGAATAGTTGGGATGGAGTAGGTAGCGAAAGAGAGAGGGAGAGAGAGAGGAAGCGTTGCACAGATTGGTTGTTCTGAGAAGTGGACAAAAAGCTTGTCTCTTAGGGCAAAAGTTCGCTCCTTTTTGGTTTCTTTTGCGTAGTTTTAGAGAGGAGGACATTCTTTTAGAGACATGACTAATAAGAGAAGTAGAGTATATGCATCAGAGATTCATTTGCAATGAACCATGGTGGGCAGACGAAACACAGTAGTTTTCACCTTGCTGCTGTGGCTGTTGTGGCTAGAACCCACATTTGAGCAGGTGCCGGCATTGAGTTCACACATTGAACGAGCTGCTTTGCTTCAACTGAGATCGTCTTTGGGGCTAAGAGCCAAAGACTGGCCCTTAAAAGCAGACCCTTGCTCAATTTGGAGAGGTGTTAAATGTGAAAATGGCAGTGTTTCTGGAATTAACATTTCTGGGTTTCGAAGAACGAGAATTGGTTCTGGGAACCCGCAATTTGCCGTTGATGCTTTGGCCAATCTGACTCACTTGAATTATTTCAACGCATCGAGGTTCTTGCTTCCTGGTTCTATGCCTGATTGGTTTGGTGAAAGGCTTGTGTTTCTACAAGTTCTTGATCTTAGGTCCTGTTCTATACGCAATGCTATTCCTGGGAGTTTAGGGAATTTGACTAATTTAAGGAGTCTTTATTTGTCTTATAATAGCTTCGCAGGCATAATTCCCTCAACCTTGGGTCAACTGATGGGGCTTTCTGTTCTTGATCTTTCTCAGAATTCGCTTACTGGATCTATTCCCGAGTCGTTTGCTTCACTTGGGAACTTGACAAGTCTTGATATTTCGTCCAACTTCTTATCTGGGCCGATTCCTAATGGCATTGGTTCGCTTAAGAAGCTGAGGTACCTGAATGTTTCTAGCAACAGTTTGTCTTCTTCGATACCTGTTCAACTTGGGCAACTTGGCAACTTGGTTGACCTTGATCTTAGCTTCAATTCATTCTCTGGATTAGTTCCAGCAGAGCTGGGAGGATTAAGAAATTTGCAGAGAATGTTGATCGGGAACAACCTTCTTGGCGGGTCTTTGCCAGTCAGTTTGTTCTCTGCTTCCAGTCAGTTCCAGGTTGTGGCTTTGAAGCACAATGCGTTTACTGGTGTTTTCCCGGATGAGGCATGGTCGATTCCCAGGTTAAGTCTGCTTGACATCTCCAGCAACAATTTTACTGGTGAGCTGCCGATTGCTGGTTTGAGTGTCAATGGCACTGCTGCTCAACTGAACATTTCTCACAATTTGTTTCATGGGAATCTGACGTCTGTGTTAAGAAGGTTCAGTTTCATGGATCTCTCTGCTAATTATTTTGAAGGAACAATTCCAAGTTATGTTAACAGCAATGCATCTTTTGCTAGAAATTGTCTTCAAAATGTGTCAAATCAGAAGAGTTTGCCTGAATGTACATCCTTTTATGCTGAAAGGAACCTGACTTTTGATAATTTTGGACAACGAAATTCCACACAACCTTCAACCAGAGAAGCTTCAGGGAAGAGCAACAGAAAGGTTATAATATTGGCAAGTGTCTTGGGAGGAGTTGTGCTCATTCTGCTTTTGGCACTATTACTGGTAATGCTGCTCTTTTACATCCGTAAGAAGGGTACTACAAATCAAAGAGGGGTCAATGTTGGACCTGTTCCTGCTCAAAGTACTCTCCAACCCCCTGGATCACCACTGAATCTTTCAAGTTTAGGAGATACATTTACATATCAGCAGTTGCTCCTGACCACTGGTGATTTTGGTGAAGTGAATCTCATCAAACACGGCCATTCAGGTGATCTCTATAAAGGCTACTTGGAAAATGGAATACCTGTGGTCATAAAAAAGGTTGACTTGCAGTCTATTAGAAAGGAATCATACTTGTTGGAATTGGACTTTTTCAGTAAGGTTTCACATCCAAGATTGGTACCCCTGTTGGGACACTTCTTAGAGAATGAAAATGAAAAATTCCTGGTTTATAGATTTATGCCAAATAGGGATTTGTCAAGTTCCTTGTTCAGGAAAGCTAGCCAAGAAGAAGATGGTAGTTTACAATCACTAGATTGGATAACGCGAATGAAAATAGCAATTGGAGCAGCAGAAGGTCTATCCTATCTACATCATGAATGTACACCGCCAATGGTGCATAGGTACTTTCTCTTCTTGTTATGCTCACCATTCCTTGTGTATCGTTTTATTTTATTGTCTTTAATGCTCCTTTTTTATGATTACTAATCTGTTAATTGTATCAGTTCTTCTGAAATAATGCCGGGCTTATGCACTTCTATGCCACATTTTATTGATCATAATTTCTATTCAATTGATGATTAACAATACGAAATTTCTGTAAAATTTCTTCAGGTTGGACAATTATAGAGAAACATTTCTCCTTTAGTAGTATCTTGACTTAATGGTGTTATTGCATTTTGTTACAAACAGCGTACTAGGCTTTGGCGCCAAACATTTGAATTTTCTGAAGCTTGATTTAAAACCATTGGGGCTCATGTTTAGGATACCATTCCTTGAGCATATATTATGATCAGGATTCTTGTCCAGCCCTAAAAGTAGTAAAGTGGATCTTACCTCTAAAAGTAGTAAAGTGGATCTTACTTCTGCTGGAAACATACATTGGAATGCCAATATGTTTGTTGTCAAAATTTAGGACTACCTTGTTTGAACTTTAGCTGTATTCACATACCATAAGACATTCTTTTCTATCATTAATTAAAGTTTAGATGGTGACAACCATTACTCACATAAATCCTACGTGAATTTTACTAGATAATTATTTTCAGCACTAAGGTCAAGTCATGTGATACGTGGGGAATGATAAAGAGCACATATTGCATTGCATCAGATCATAAATTAAACTCTGAAGGCTAGCATCCTGGATTTTGAAAAACAGCATATGATGATATGACTATCCTATGATTTCAATAGATTTGTAGTAAAAGAGAGGCTATCATTAATCTGAAATATTGGGTGAGATTTGGTTGAGTTGCTGCTTCTGGTTACCATGTTCATCAGTGTGCTGTCCCTTTGCAACTACATTTATGCTAGACTTGCAGCAATTACTGAGTTATTTTTCTCTGTACTGTCAGAGATGTTCAAGCAAGCAGTATACTGCTTGATGATAAATTTGAAGTACGACTTGGAAGCTTGAGTGAAGTCTCTACTCAAGAAGGAGATACACATCAAAGCAGAATTACCAGATTGCTGCGGTTGCCACAGTAAGTACTTTATAAGGAACTGCTCATCTGTTAGTTTAGGTTAAATGGTTTAAGATGCTCAGCCAATTGCGTCACTTCATTTTTAGTTTGGGCGTGTGTAATGGCATTAGTTTTCAATGTTATTGCATGCTCTCATAAGATAAACAAGTTTTTTTTTATACCAGGAAGGCATATGTATAATATAGAAAACCACAAACCAATGAAACCTTTTTCTTTTTGAATATGAGTGATACACAAATTGTAGCATGTTTAAATCTTTATAGTTGCAATCTATTTTCAACCTTATCTTCTACACTGTTTCATATGGCTGAAACTTTTGAAGCATTATACCGAACTTTTTAAAATTTGAGAATAAAAATTGCAGATTTGACTTGTGGAATTGAAAGCTCATGAAAACTAATATTTGAATTGTAAAAGATGCCCACATGTTAGTTTTCATTTGAATGCATTGGTCAATGTCTCTGAAGCATATATTCTTATTGACCTTTATGCATTTATTGCATTTCAGGTCCTTGGAGCAAGGCACTTCAGGTACATAAATTTCAATTTTCAAGGCTGCTTCTAAGGATATACAATTGACATTGATTTTTCACTGAAATTTTCATGTGTGCTTCAATATTTGATTCATATTTATCAACACAGTTATTTTGAGTTTTGTCGTAAAGTAGCTTCTTATCTTCCCTAAGTTCGTATACGTAGAGAGATTCACAGGCCTGCTGAGGTCAAAAATTTCTTGTACCAAATTTATTCAACCATATTAAAGTGTGATTGCTGTGAACAGCTAAGAAGTTGTGATTTCTGTTGCTGTGTCTTTTATTGTCTTTTATCTGTATTTTGGTCACAATGTTTTGCTCTTTATTAGTATCTTGACATTTTTGTACTTTGTTCAAAATATGACATGCGGCAGAATTTCATGCCTTTTGTTTCCCCAACCCAACTCGTTAGTATTTTGGAGTCCAAAATATCACTCTGCCGTTAATCATCCTATCAAATGAGTCCTGGGTACCTATGTTCTTTGACGTCTACATGAGATTGTGTTTGCTTCTTTCTGTTGATCTGTGCAACTGAACTTGGAGGGAATGTGCAATCCCAACTATTTTTCCTAATAGCCACATTTTTATGCCATTTAGGACTGTCTTTACTTCTGCCTGAGTCATGGGCACACTCTTCTTTATTTGATATTTTAGTCATCTTGTTTCAGTACAAACAAACGAGCTATTAATCCTCCGAGTGAAGTTTTGTGGTGGACTTTGTGAGTTAAATCCTAAAAGTAAAACATAAACATGAACTTGTTGCTTGCGGTGGTAAAATATGGTAGTGCACTTTCTCATGTTTTTCCATCTTGTTGGATGAACCTGGTTGATGAAAGGTTCATTACTTCGACATTTTCTTGGAATGGACACTTGCTTTTTTTGTTGGTGAAACTGATCTTCAGGAATAATGGAAGTTGCTTGCCACATCTAACTTTAAAAAATGGAAAATGCTTGAAGGCAAATGGCCCGTGCTTTCTATGTATGGTTTATTTTCATGAAGATCAAATAATCTCCACTTAGTTTCTGAATTTTGCTTCTAATTGAATGTGACCAGGTTCACTGACAACCACATGTGCTTATGACGTTTACTGCTTTGGGAAGGTACTGCTTGAGTTGGTAACAGGAAAGCTTGGTATCAGTGCATCTAGTGACACCCAACTGAAGGACTGGTTAGAACAGATACTACCATACATCAGTATATATGACAAGGAGATGGTGACAAAAATTATTGATCCATCTCTGATAATCGATGAGGATCTACTGGAGGAAGTGTGGGCCATGGCGATTGTTGCCAGGTCTTGCCTGAATCCGAGGCCTTCAAGACGACCCCTGATGAGATACATCCTCAAGGCTCTAGAGAATCCTTTGAAGGTTGTCAGGGAAGAAAATTCAGGCTCTGCAAGGCTCAGAACAACATCATCCAGAGGATCTTGGAATGCTGCTTTATTTGGTAGTTGGCGTCAGAGCTCATCTGATGTAACTGTCATCCCAGCAGGCTCTAATGTCCGACTAGAAGGAGCTAGTAGTTTTAAACAGTCAGGGACCTCAAACTCGCAGGGAAGTGGCCAAAATGGTGGTGACCATTCATCTTCTCGTAGACGGCAATCGAAGGAAATCTTTCCAGAACCTTCGAATGCACAAGATGCAGGGAGACAAGATCAAGCTTAGCAGAGTGGAGAATTATTCATGACTTGTTACTAAAAAGCATCAGGCTATTAATTTGTGCCTTGCTTCTTGCTGATACACCATTGAGCTGCTTTTTGAAGTTTTGGCATTGATTGCGGTCTCAAGCTCTCTTGGATTATTATGGTGTCGCATATCCATTCCAGTAAGGTTCTTTCAACAGTTGCTCCTGTATAGCTTGTCAGGGTATGGAGTGAGATACTTGCAAAGAGTATAGGTGTGCTTCTACCCGTTATAGTCATTATTTGGTTCAGCAGCTTGTTATGAGCTCCCATTTTTTTGTAATTTATTTACTTCTTTTGGTATCTTTTTGGTTCATTGTAAAGTGTCATTCTGAGGGACTCTTATTTTTCAGATAGAAATGAAGGAAAGGAAATAAAGACAGAAGGAAGATTACACACGTTTATCCCTATTTTTCAAGTTATGGCAGATAACTATGAAGTTACAGGTTTTCCTGATGTATCATTCAGGTGACATTAATAAGAGATTCTAAAACATCCGGCTGTGTAATAGTTGTCAATACCAGATAACCCCCCAAAAAAAAACATAAATAACTATCCGAAAGTAGTCGTCCCTCCAGTATTATTAGATATCAGTATTAACTGAGGAAATATTTGTCGAACCTGCCACAATAAACACAAAATATCTGTCGGAACCTGCCACAATAAACGCAACAACGCACATACACAATAATAATGCACAGCTTGTACAGCAAAAGGATAGTTACGATTCTTATGATTTGTTTTTCTTTTTCTTTTTTCCTTCACTTGTATAAAAATCATGTACAGTGTCTTCTTTCTGCTTAATGAAAATAGAGAACTTTCTCTCCCATTCTCCTATCTCTATTATTCTCCCATGGTTTGGACATGGTATCAGAGCAAGATATACCCTTGATTTATTAACACTACTCACATCATATCTCAAAATGACGAGAATGATAGTGATATTAACACACACAAAGATGACGCTGAGCTTGACTCCTATTTTATCGCAGCATCCGAAAACCCAGGGAGCATCTTAGTGACCTCATTGCTTGATGGAAATAATTACCTATCGTGGAGCCGATCCATGAGTATTGCATTGGGAGCTAAAGACAAGATGGGATTCGTAAACGGTGACATCAACAAACCAGAGAACAACCCATCACTCCTCCGAAAATGACGCACTGCAGATAAAATGGTAACCTCTTGGATCTTAAACTCCATTAGTAAAGAAATCGCTGATTCTTTTCTGGTGGTCACGTCTGTTAGAGACTTATGTGAGGAATTAAAATCTAGATATGGGGAGAGTGATGAGCCACATATTTACCAGCTAATGCAAGAAATAGGAAATCTGAGACAAGAAAATGGGTTGGTGATTGTATATTTCACGAAGCTAAAAAAACTATGGAATAATTTGAATTGTCTAATGCCTTTTGTGAGATGTGCCTGTGAAGCTAATGATAAAAACAGGCCTGTGGAGAATAATATAAAGCTTGTTCAGTTTTTGATGGGGTTAAGAGAAGAGTATAGCCATTTGGTTGGACAAATTATGTTGAATGACCCACTACTACCGGTGAGTAGAGCCTACTCCATGATTTTGACGATAGAAAGGTAGAAAAGCATATCTCAGCATCGTGGAGAAGGAGACAATATGAATATAGCATTAATGGCTAAGCACGACAGTTATAAGAGAGCTGAAGGTAGAGACAGTGATAATCCAAGCAACTATAGAAGGAAACTTAATCTAAGAAAAGAGGACGAGTATTGTGACCATTGTCACGAAAAGGGCCACACTATCGACACCTGCTTCAAACTACACGGAATACTAGATTGGTTCAAGGAGCTAAAGGAGAAAGGGGCCACCATGCTGCTACCGTGATAGAGACACCTATTGAAAATTGACCGGTGAGTACGGAGTTAACCAATGTTTTAAAAATCGGACCGGACATCGAACCGATTGAAGAAAATGTTTAAGGTTTAGAGGTTCAATCGGTAGTGAACCGCTATCAAACTGAAATATAATAAATAAGATGAAAATTTTATAAGAATAATTAAAATAAAATATTTTATTGAAATGAAAAATACACCAATGTTTATTATTATATAATGAACTAAAAATAAATAAATATG
>JANVCL010000214.1:35336543-35360157 GCA_026546855.1 Erythroxylum incrassatum | reverse complement strand
ACATATGAGCATATTCAAAAAAAATTTATATTGAGTGTTTGACTGTATTCGAGTGCTCTAGCATACTACTCTCGTGAGGCATGGACTCGGATATCACCCACGATATCGGGTTCGGGTCCTGCGAGAGTGGGGTGCTACAAACTTGAATCGAACTCCTTGACGGCTTAACTTTGTGTCAGATAAAAATTACAACTCCTAATTATAGTGAAAGAAAATCATATGTATATATTGTTTAACTTCCTGATTTAGATGATACAATTACCTTGATAATTGGAATTGATCAACAATAATAGATGTGGAATAACGTTTGGTAAACATATTCCAAACTCCTTTTACAATTTCAGAACAACTAAGTTGTAGAATCATATGTTGCAGAATCGCGTGAGAATTTAATAATTTTTTTGAATTTCTAAAAAAATTTACAAAATTACCTGCAACTTATTACGATGCTAGCGACCTCTTCTTGAAACCGATTTGAACTGATCAAGAACTGAACTGAAGTTAACTGAACAAATCAAAAGTAGATCTGTGGCGATGGAGACGTGATGTTGTTACCGTGTAGTTGAGCGTGATTGAGCACATAATTAGGACATTCCATTTTTGGAGAGTTCACTTTTTGCTGATAGTATTATCTAATCAATTCTATTTGATTTTCAACTATATATATATATTGTAATCACAATTGCTAATAAAGATATACATACAATTTATCAAATTCCTTTATAGTATTAGAGCCTTCTCTGTCCATAAGAGAAAAATATACGATCCCTTAGCTTTGTCTTTGCTATACTCCTCTTTACATCTCACCTTGCCAAAAAGCAATGGAAACACCAACCAAAAACTCTTTTCCAAAAGATTCGATAGCTGGTTTTGCAAATCCAGTAGTAATCTCTAGACCAATGAACTCTATGGCTCAAGGCAATATCATCCCTGCTAATGGAAATATGATATCTCTCAATTCATCATCTCAGATTCCATTCAAACTTGCAAAAAATGGTTCAAACTATACAACTTGGAAGTCTCAGATGGCCAATCTACTCTTCAGTTATGGACTTTTTAGATTCATTAATAGCTCTCAGCCATGTCCACCATAAACTGATCCTTGTTTTCTTTTCTGGACTTGTCAAGATCGTCTTGTGCTTCTTGGCATTCAAGCCACTATTCATAGCACAATCAACCTAACAATCAATAACTGTATCACATCAGCAAATTCTTGGAACAAATTGGAAACTAGTTATGCTAATCGTTCCAATACTTGAATGCTTTCTCTCATGTCATTTCTCATGTCTAACAAAAAGGAAGACAAACTAGTTACAACTTACATGAGTAGGGTGAAAAGTCTCGTAGACGATTTACACTCATTGGTCATCTATTGAATGATGCCCAAATAAGGTCTTATACATTAAATGGTTTGGGTGAGGAGTTTAAAGAGTTAGTAGCAGCAATTCGTATTCGTGACACTCCCATATCATTTGTAGACCTCTATGATAAACTCTTTGATATGACGAACTAATTCGAAATTGTGGAGAACCAAAAGAGGAAGAAGTGCAAATCACTACATAATTCGCTCAAAGTGATCAAATTACAAAGGTTGTGGGGGCAGAGGAGGATATTGAGCGGCTATAATAATGCCATACACAGCTCAAACAACACCTCAAGTGGCCATCCATCTCAAATTGGTCATTTACAATCCAACAGACAACTGTCTATTATGGACGAGGTATGAGTTCTTTGAATTTCCAATCTCACTCACCCTCTTGGAACTCAAACTCTTATTAGAGAAATCAAGGTCAGTCTCGCATTGATTGTCAATTATGTGACAAACCAGGCCACATTGCAAAAACTTGTTGCTCTCGCGAGCAATCATCTTCTTATTACTTTAAACCTGCAAACAAAATAACACCGACATTGAATTTTTTCTTGCTCATTTCTTGTGAGGGATTTGAATACGGGGGCATCTTTGGTGAAAGGTCGGAGTAGACACAACCTATATGAGTGGCCATCTCTTAAGTTATCCAATCTCAGTCCTTTTGTTTCACTTGCTCTCTCATCTCAGTTATGACATTAACATCTTGGTCACCCTTCCCCTTCAATTCAAAAGAAAATGTTAGCTAACAATAAAATTTCAACTTCAGACTCTTCCAGTATTAATAATGTGTGTGACTCTTGTCTTTGTAACAAAAGCCATAAGTTATCATTTAAAACTTCATCTGTTAGTTGTGACAAACCATTTCAATTTGTTTATTCAGATGTTTGGGGTCCTACCCCTTTTACTTCATTTGGGAAACTATATCATCTTTATTGATTATTTAAAAAAGTATATTTGGTTTTATCATCTTAAATTGAAATCAGATGTGTAATGTGTTTGGTGTCTTTGAGAAATTCAAATAACTCATTGAAATTTTTTTCCATACCCAAATCAAAACCATATACACTAATGGTGGTGGCAAGTATAAAGCTTTGTCATAAATTTTAGCTCGTCATGGTATCCAACATCTCACTTCACCACCGTACACTCTAGAGTATATTGGCTCCGTTGAACGAAAGCATTGTCATATAGTAGAAATTGGTCTCACACTTCTACATAATGTTATTATACTTTTTCGTGTTTGATCACATGTGCTCAGATCCTTTGTCTAATATTATGGTATTTTATTATGTCCTATGAATCTCAGTCATTTATTTATGTGTGTCTCATATAAATAAATGACTAAGATTTATGAAAAAAATAAAACACCATAATATTGAATAGAGGATCCCGTGCCTGATCACATGCCTTTCAATGTGTTGTCTAACTCATTAATCGTATGTCGACCCCTGTACTTCACAATGATACACCATATCATAAATTATTTAGCCATAATCCCAAATATAACTCACTTCTAGTCTTTGGTTGCCTTTGTTACCCCTGGCTTAGACCGTACAACACCTCTAAACTAGAACCATGATCTTGACCTTTTGTGTATCTTGGGTTCTCTATCTCTCATCACCCTTTCATTTGTTTTGATATAAAATCAAGTCGTATATTTATTTCCTGACACGTTATTTTCTTTGAGAAAATATTTCCATATAAAACCAAATCATATCAAGATATGTCCATCTCTAACTAATTTTTTTCCAAGATCCTCCCCACATTTACAGGCTAAAATTTAAGCAAAATTTATGATTCCTAAGAAGACTCCCCAGACTCCATCACCTTACCATATTCAGCTCCGCATTTCATATCACCTTAGCCTACTTCTCCATTAAATCTCACCCCTTCATCAGCTCCTTAATTGACATCCCCCACTCACATGGTTAGCTCTACCTCATCTTCTCACAAGGATGCCTCTCAACTAACTATAGCACAGGTATGTGGTTTTCCTCCTACTTAAAACACACTAGATTAGCCTACCAAATCCTCCATCATGTCATGTGACAACATTACCTAATCTAACCAAACTATTGCACCTACCTCTCCCTCACCTCCAAAACCTGCTTAACCATCCCATAAAGTAACACTAGCTTAAAACAATATCTACGAATCGAAAATTCCTTTTTCTCTTCACACCACTATCTCACCATCTTCTTCTCAAATCAAATCCACCTCATTTACTCAAACCAACAAATACTCTTATTGGCGTCATGCTATGAAAGAAGAGTTTCTTGCCCTTCAAAATAATAAAACCTGGTCATTAATTCCTCCCTTACTCTCACAAAATCTTATCGGATGTAAATGAGTTTATAGGATGAAGAGATATCCCGATGGCTCCATCTCTCGTTATAAGGCTCGCCTTGTAGCAAAAGATTTTCACCAAAGAACTGACATTGATTTCACTAAGATTTTCTATCCGGTTGTTAAACCCACCACCATTTGACTTGTACTTATAATTGAAGTAACTCGTGGTTGGATTTTGAATCAGTTAGATATTAATAACTCCTTCTTGCAAGACACTCTCTCTGATCATGTTTACGTACAGGCCCAGGGCTTCGTGGATACTCGATATCCAAACTATGTTAGGCAAGCTGCACAAAGTATTGTATGGTCTTCACCAAGCTCCTTGGGCATGGTGTAATGAACTGGTTCCTTTCTTCCTGGAAATGGTTTCATCAACTCTAAAAGTGATAATTCTCTATTCATTTATAATTCTGGACATCACATCATGTATCTACTTGTGTGTGTGGATGATATTATCCTTACTGACAATCATTTTGCCACCATTCGTAATTTCACAATAAAATTATCAAATCGATTTTCCCTCAAAGATCTTGGAAAGCTGAACTATTTCTTAGGACTGTAAACAACTTGTTCCTTTAATGGTCTCTTCATGTCTCCAAGGAAGTATATTCAAGATATTCTTCAAAAAACCAAAATGCATGAAACAAAGACAGTTAGCACACCATTGTCATCCTCGGAAACACTCAAACTTGTCTATTATTCCCCTGGTCATGATCCAACTGAATACCGTCAAGACTTTGGTTCTCTTCAATATCTATCCTGGTGATGTAGACACTCGACACTCTACATCTACTTATGTTAACTTTTTTGGGTCTAATCCAATTAGTTGGAGTGCTAAAAAGCAATCTATAGTTGCTCGTTCATCCACTGAGGCTGAATAGTCAATTGGTTACTAATTTTCTAAAAGAACTTGATGTCTCTGTTCAACTTCTCCAACAATTTAATGTGACAACGTTGGAGCTACTTATTTGTGCTCTAATCCTATTTTTCACTCACGAATGAAGCATATTGCCATTGACTTTCACTTTATACGTGATCAAGTTGCAAAGAAATCCATTCGAATCTCTCATGTTCACACTAAGGATCAACTTGCTAATTCTCTCGCTAAGCTGCTAGCTTGAAAGCAGTTCCATCTTTGTTGATCCAAGCTTAGTGTCCTTCCTGGACCCCTTGCACTTGCAGGAGCATGAAAGAGCAGATAATTAGGAGATTCCGTTTATGGAGAGTTTACTTTTTCCTGATTGAATTCTCTTATTAATTCTCCTTGATTTTATTGTTTGTATTATCGTAATTAGTGGAAACAAAGTTACCTATATCAACTGTATGTATAATGTAACCACAATTGTTAATAAAGATGTACGTACAATTTATCAAATTCCTTTAGAGCGGACATGTAGCCATGGGGGTTCTTCAAAACAAGTGTGAACTGCCACCGGAACATGAACTGTTGCTGCTGTTGAAATGTGAACTGCTTGCAGCTGAAACTATTACCGAGAGGTTTGTGCAAGATATATGGTAACAATAGCAATCAGACAGCCAACCACAGATAAAGAAACGAGCCACAGAAGCGATGATGGCACAAGAAAGAATGACAACACGTATAGTCCATTGACGAGAGGTGAATTAAGGAAGCAAATGGCCATAGGCCTTTGGACAAGAGAGGCAGGTGGCCATAAGGTCATGTGGAAAGCAGAAGAGGAGGATAATAAAATAACAATTAACTAAAGAATAGCTCTGATGACTGATACCATATGAGAACGATAAGTACCCATGCAAGAAAATGTAAAGAAGTTTATATATTAAGAAGAATTATACATAAACTATAAAGGGGAAAAAACCAAGATATTAAGCAGTCCATTCTATTTTAGTAATGTAATTAACTAACATTATGTATGAAGAATAAAGAATATTATAATTACTTATATTTTTTTATAAAACTTAATAATGAAATATTATAATTTAATGTAATTACCACTCACAAGTGATCGAACTTAAACATAGTATTAATAAATTCCTTTGTCATTTTTGCCTTTCACAGTAGGCGCCACCCTTATCCGTTAGAGTGCCCAACTGCTACAGAAATACAGAAAAATGCTGTCTTGTCCATACCAACACCTCCCCCTCTACCAGCAACACCGCCGCCGCAATCGCCACGCTAATTTCAGTGCCGCCGTGCATCAACATCAAAATCCGGAAAACCCCTTAACCACAACCTCCGCCGGCGACCATGACTCCGTTCTCCGTACCCATAACTCCATATCAACTTCTCTCCTCCAGCACCACCTAAAATTACCAAACCAACTTCAAAACAACTCTCTTCCACATCTAGAAGCAATTCCAGCAGAAGAAAAAGTGAAGTTTCAAGAAATGTCTCTCATCACCAGAAAGCGACTCCCACAATTCCCTGGAACAGTTTCACTCCAATTCACTAACGAAAATGACATCGCGTCGCCATTGAAGACCCTTTTCCGGGACGAAAACGATAGCCAAAAAGTTGATGACTTGGATGAAGAAATGGTGATGAGAGCGCTTGAGATACGTAGAAAAGTGACGGCTGAGATATTCAAACAAGCCATGGCAAAGGGCAAATTTGGAATCACGTATTCGACGAATTTGACTGATAGATTAGGTGAATTTATTGATTATGTTATGATCGAGGCTGCTGCTTTGAAGAAAATACCAGAATTTGAGGTTTCGAGCTTTAATGTTAGAGCTAGGACTGTTATTGATGACTTGCAGGTTGTTCCTCTTATCAGGTACTGAAATGACACTGTTTATTTTATTGTAACTTGGAGATTTTTATTGCTGTTCTTGATTAATTGATTTTTTTGAATTTTAGGTTAGCAACAGAAAATTCTAACTGATTAAGAATTTCTATTTGGTGTTCTTCGTAATGAGATAGAGCAAGTCTTGAGTTGTCATGCTTGTTTTGGCTAATATCTCTTAATTAAGAACAGTGTGATTCCATATAAAATTCTAATATTTGGTACCTTTGAATGCAAAATCTTGCGCAAAGGTATATGTACAAGCATATATTAAAGAATTGAAGTGCTTTATTTTAGTGTTTACTGTGATTTCTGAAATTTATAGGTGGTTGAAGCACAATCATCTGTCATACAATAAGATTGCTAAGCTCATATGCATGTCAAGAGGCAATCTTGGCTCTATTAGACGTGTTGCTGAGTGGTTAAAGTCAATTCATGTTAAGGGGGATTTTGTAGGGGCTGTACTGGTGAAAGCAGGAGAGAACGTTTTGGAGAGAAGACAGGAAGAATTGGAGGCAATTGTTGAGTACTTAGAAAGTAATGGCGTGAGGAGGGATTGGATGGGTTACGTAATGAGTCGATGTCCTCAGTTATTGTCTTGCACTATGAAAGAAGTTAAAATTCGAGTGGCATTCTTCTTGGATATGGGTCTGAACGAGAAGGATTTTGGCACTATGATTTTTGAATATCCTAGGGTGCTAGGCTACTTTACCCTGGAAGAAATGAACCAAAAGGTAACTGACTCAAGCATGAGCTCTAAGGTCTTTTAGATTTTAAGCCTTGTTTTTATTCATATGCTTTGGACTTGGTGGTTATTAGCAGTGCAAGAGTCTTCAGAATTACAACCATTATGTTTTCTGGAAGTACTACTGCATAAAAACTCAACTAGAAATGTGCGCTGTTGCTTCTTTTTATCCAGGTTAATTATCTGAAGGAGTTTGGCCTCAATGATGAAGAAGTTGGGAGATTACTAGCATTTAAGCCACAGTTAATGAGTTGTAGCATTGAGGAAAGATGGAAACCTCTTCTACAGTACTTTTACTACCTTGGTATTTCCCGAGATGATATAAGAAGAATGCTTTTCATTAAACCCATGGTTTTCTGTGTTGATTTGGAGAAGACCATAGTGCCAAAGGTATAAAACGACTGATTCAGCCATACATACATCAAATTTGTTTTATGGCCTGTTTCTGACACAGTTATGATCTGAATAAGTACTTCCTCTTCTTCATTTGTCCAACTAAGCTTGTCTCTTAGAGCTTCCTATTGTGTACTCCAGTATCTTGCTTTTGTTATTGTGAAGCATGAGTTTTAGGAATTTTAACAACTTTACTTTGTCATACCTGTTCTGGTATTGTTGTAGTTGTATTGGGATTTTGACATGTTTTTTGTTTCTTTTATTCTGCTGTTGTGAAGGTCCGCTTTTTTCAGGACATAGGAATCCATGATGGTGCTATTGGAAACATGCTTGCAAAGTTTCCTCCTTTATTAACTTACAGTCTCTACAAGAAAATCCGCCCAGTGGTTTGTTCTCTTCCTCTGTCAATTCCTGATTCTTGTCTTAAATATTCTGCTTGCATATAACCTAGTAATGTCCATCATACTTATCACTAGGTGAATAGAAGAAAAAGAAAAAATTGCATTGGTCCCAATTATTAAATAAGAACATAATAAAAATAGAAATGAATAAATTGTGGATTCCAAGCTTCATATGTCTTTCAAAAGGTAAGGTATAACCCCTGGCAATGCCTGTATGCACGGTGTGAAAGGATTTTTTGTTGAGATATGAAACCTGATAATATATTCTCTTGGGCGTATAAATACGTTCTATTCTCCTAGTGTACCTTATGTCGAAAACATTCACAGTGAAATAAAATCCGAGCCGCCCGTGGACATAACCAAAAACTTTGGTGAACCACGTAAATCTGTGTATGTTTTCTATTTCCGCACTTGTTCTTTGATTATTGTGATTGATCGTTCGTAACATTTTTGTTCACCTTTTATAACATTGTTGTATTGAGTGGACAATGTGTGTTAATAAATACTCTTTTTCTTGACGATCCATTCCTAGAGGAGGCTCTGTTCTTTGCTACTAATTATTAGGTTGCATTTTTGGGTGTTAGTCCCTCCAGTCTCTAAGCAACAAAATGATAAATTAACGTAACTGATACATGGAACAAGAAAAATAGTAACCAAATGGTTTAACAACTGGGTTATCATGTAGGTCATATTCTTGATGACTAAAGCTGGAGTCGCTGAGAAAGATATTGGGAAAGTGATTGCTTTGGCACCAGAACTCTTAGGCTGCAGTATAGTGCATAAGCTTGAGGTTAATGTGAAGTACTTTCTGTCACTTGGTATACGCCTTCAACAGCTGGGTCAGATGATTGCTGATTTCCCATTGCTTCTTCGATACAATACTGAACTCCTCCGTCCAAAGTATCTATATTTGAGGCGAAACATGATCCGGCCTTTGCAAGATCTTATTGATTTTCCAAGGTGTACATAATTTCAGAAAGCATGAATCGTTCAGCACTAAATGGCAAAATTCGCTGCTCTATACGTTTTTGTAAAACTATCTCCCTTTTACATTTGGCACTGACCTATGTCAGAATCATTTACAGGTACTTAAGCTATTCTCTCGAGGAACGAATAATTCCAAGGCACAAGGTTCTGGTCGAGAATCAAGTCAACTTGAAACTTAGATACATGTTGGCTTGCACTGACGAAGAATTTGGGCAGAAGGTTGAATCTGCTGTGGAAAGGCGCCAAAGATACAAAGCAACTCTCGTAAGTGGTGCTCCGATTAGTTCTCCGCTAGCTGATGACTTTGAACAAGATAACACCAGTTTCTCTCTTCTTGCCACCAACACTGATCCTTCTGATGCTCTTGGCAGTGAAGATTTTGAAAGCTTGTAAAATTTAAGTTGAGAACTTCGTTTGCTTACCCTTTTCAATGTATATGTCATCACATTTCATCGTACATACTCATTATTTTAATATCTTTAATTCTCACCTTCGTAATCTTTATGTGCGTGAAATTAGAGTATACAGTTGCTCAGATATTTCAACTAAAGAGAAGGCTTATACCAATAGAGTTTTTGTCTGTAGAGTTTTTCTTAGAATAACTTTTTTAAGAAACTGATTGACTGTTTGACTTTTATTTAAAAAAGAATTTTTTTGAAAAAACTTTATACAGTAGATTGTTTGACAACTTAAAAATAAAAAAGTATTTTTAATTTTAACTATGTTTTATTTTGTGATAAAAATTATTTATAGATATAAAAATTATTTAAAGTATATTAAACAATATGTAAGGCACAATATATTAATTATTATATAATTTTAAACCATATAAAACATAAATGAAAATATATCTTACCAAATCTTTCGTATATATTATAACATAAGTAAATTAATATCAAAAATAGATATTAAAACATATAAAAAATCAAATAATATTATATAAATCTCAAAATAAATATCCAAGTAGAGTAAATAGTTAAATACATAATAAACGAGAAGATGAGTTTGTGGGTATTGTGAGAATTATGTATAAAACATAAGGACAAAAGGGACTTAAAACATGCATATTAATTGATCTAAAAAATCTGCTTGAAAAAACACTTTTTTGAGAAGCTCCGAATTTGAGTTTTTTAAAAAGCTGTATTTTAGTTGCTAAAAAAGCCATATTTATTAAATAAATATTTTTTATTTTACAGCTAAATACTCATTTTTCTTTAAAATGGCTTTTATGGTGAAGAAAAGTGTTTCTTGGTCTCCTAAAAGCCCATCCAAACAGACACTAAAATCAACCAGAAACTGATTTGGTTTATAGGCTAAAATAAATAAGAATAGAATGATTATTTTTAGGAATAAAATAGAATGAGTATTATTTTGTTTGGTTTATTGCTAAAGAATTTTTATACAGGTTTGAAAATATAAACTTGGAATGACAAAAGAATAAGTAACAAAAAAAACAAAATATTTTTATCCTTATCCTTATCCTTATTATTATTATTACTATTAAAAAAATTTCTTATTATTCTTCTTATTATTATTAATTTTTATTTTATTAAATTCCTTATTATTATTATTATTATTCAACAAATAACTCTATTCTTGGAATAGCTAAAAACAACATTTGATGATCTTTAGCTATTCCTAAAAACTGAGGGATACCTAATATTAGGATTAAATATTCTGGTATTTTTGTATAACCAAACAAAGGATTTTAAATTTTAAGAATATATCAGGAATATCCCTAAAAAAAAGAATATATCAGGAATAGAATTCATATTCATGTGAACCAGACATGCCCTTAGAGAATAAGAATGCAAGAAGCTCGAGCTAACTAAAAAAAGAGGATAAAATTTGTTATAGCTCATATATCGCTTATAAGGAAAAAAGACACGAGACTCCTCCCTGATTTAATTAAAATTAAAAAATTCAAATCTTTAAAATTGTCGAAAAAAATTCTTATAATTTTTAATTTTTTAGAAAATTTCCTTCTCTCGTACTTTCGTTAAAAGATAACAATAATATATATATAGTATAAACATCCAATCAAATGTTGTTTATATAATGACCCAACTTAATCCTTAAATTTGATTCGAACTAATTAAACTCGACTCAAAACAATAATTTAAGATAATTACAATTAATTATTAGTTTGATTTAGATTCAAGAATTAAATTGAATTGCCAAGCCAAAAGCATATGATTGGATATCACGTATATTATACCATTATTTTAATGGAAGTTCACTAAAAAAAGTTCATTTTGAAAATTTTAAAACAAGAAGAAAGTTTTTCAATAATTTTAAAAATCAAGAATTTTTTAAAAAAAGTTAAACTACAAGAGAGTCGTGTCTTTTACCTTACCTTCAAATACCAAAAGAAAGTCCAAGACAAACACAGCAAACAAGTAGAATATGTGAATAAAATAAAAGAAAAAAAACGAGGCAGCTGATAATGTATATAGTCTAAAAACAAATAAAATACATCATGCTATGATTGACAGAATTCTTCAAATATTCTTTCAAGTTATTATGTCTAACAAAATAAACATCTCATCTTTCTACATCATATCAATCTAAACCCCAATATTCTTTCAAATTTTGAAAGTCACTCTCTAAGCATGTAAAACTTTAGACTTGAGACAAATGCAAATTAGTAGATTATATAAGCACGGTAGAAACTTATTGCCCTTCATTAACCAACCCATAAATGTTTTCAACTGTGTATTCTTCTCATAGGTTTCAAGCAGCCACCTCTACATAAAAAGCGGGGTCACAAACACCCATTGTTACTAATATCTACAAATCACGCCCAACATTACGCGTACATAACTTTGTTCGTACTCAAATTGAGTAAAATAGGTGCAAAACTTGAAAACCAGCTTAATGATGTCAAAGCAACCTATTTTGGTGGAATAAAAGTGTGCGCCAGATCACAATAGGTAATTGTAAGAGCCCTACAGAACTTGCCCTGATATAGCCTAAAAATTCACAACACTAAAATTTTAATAGCATAAAATTTCCTAACAAAAAATTTCCCAACATTTTCCTGGAATCCACACAAAGAGAGCAAAAGAAATAAAGGAAGTTAGGGCAAAAGATATCTCAAAAGGTGACGACCACCAAGAGCGGAGAGGGACTTGCGAGCTAAGATCATGAACATTAAGAGTGAACGATTCTTCGTCTTCTTTTAAAGATCGAATCGGTGTGAGTGAGAAACTATTCGTGGCAGCGCTTCTTTTCTCCTCAAAACAATGTGTTTAAGTAAATGAAACAACGTTGTAGTTTGGAACCAACGCTGCGTTTTGAGACTAGAGAAAGCAACCTATTTTTTTGATATCAAAATCTCGTCAGGTCTAAGCATGTGCATCTCCACCGAGTCTAATACATTGCCCTTCAATTTCCTTTTTGTCTGTACTTTAACGCTAAAATGGCGTCATTTTGGAGATCTGTTGTGATGGTAAGTTCTAGGTCAATGTCTACTCGGTCCAAAACCCTAACCCAGACCCGAAAACCAAAAGTCATGTCCTATCTTTTCTCACAGACCTCCCCAAGTCCTTCAAGGTGCTATTCTTAATGGATTTTGTTAAGTAATTTTTTTATGGTTTATGAACTATTTCTAGTTCAAATATGAACTGTTTTTTGTGGTTGACTTTATCTTTTAAGGGTTGTTTCGGTTTTGGGGAGTGTGGAGTCAATGATGCCATTCTATAGTGACACTGCTAATGCTCGGCTAATATCCAATATCGCAATTGATTCCTCCTACTGGAGCTGGCTTTTTCAGGGTAATTTTGTGTTTCCAACTTTCAATTTTAGACCAGAAATTGTGTGAACTGATTAGAGAAATTTGTATTCAGTTATATGTTCTGTTTTTGTTTAGTTGGTTTGACGTTGTCTAATGTTTTGGAAGTGAAAGTTTTAGTTGCTAGAACTTTATTTTTGTCCTTTTTTTGCATTGATAATCAGAGGATGATGACCACATCTGTCATGTTCTTCTACTCATTGAAAGAGGACTTGCAACACCATTCTAAAAGCATGCTGGATCAATTTCAGATGATAATTGTTGAAGGAAATCAAACACTTGAAACTTGGTTCCTGCTTATATCTAGCAAATCGAAACCTGTTGGACATATCACCGCTGTTCATCTCACTTTTGTTATTGTTGATTAACCCCCTTGCATGACCTATGATTTCTTCAATTTCAATTTTCTGTGGTATGCAAAGGGGGGTATTACGTTGCATTGTTAACACTTAAGTGCAATAAGTATTATAAGTTGTTCTTCAAATGACAGATCCTTGACTATCCCCCTGGTTTTAAATGCCTTGGGGGTAACCGATATGAAAAATGTGATTACTAGTGTTAAACTTAGCATCCAAAAGCTTTTGATATTGCCTGAGTGTTTAAACTGGGTATTTGTTAACAATCGAAAAGATGACTAGAAATGAAAGCATGTCCAAGAAGGCCAATATGATGCCTATGGGAAAAGCCAGGTTAAGTGAGGGTATGGCCTTGTCAACAATGGCTTAATTGTCAAAATGGAACAAATGAAGAAAGGAGGATGTAGATCAAAATTAGTGTGGCTTATTTTGCTACTTTTATAGCAGGTTATACAAATTTTGGCTTACTAAAGGATCATCATCATCATCATCATCACATCCAGTTGAATCACGCACCAATGTTGATTCTAGAGAGGTTTGATAGTACGTAATCTTATCATTACAAAATAGAGAGGCTATTTTTGGTAGACCTACAGGCAAAAAAAACCTCAAATATGTGATGCAAGTTTAGAAGACAAAATAATAATAATAATAAGACTAATAGAAATACAAATATTAGGAAAATACTACTACTACTACTACTACTACTACTACTACTAATAATAATAATAATAATAATAATAATAATAATAATAAGCACAATAATAATAATAATAATAAAAGAAGAAAAGCCCGACTAGCTAATCAGGCAGAAGTCTAATTGATTAACCAAATGCACGCGGCAAAAGAAAGAGACATGCAAGAATTAACAAATTAAAAACCATAGTCAGAACGCATGTAGCAAAAAAGTTGAGACAAGGGATCAGATTTCCTATTTCAGTTATAGTGTTCCTATCATATTATATTAAATCTTATCCACACATTTATGTGGACCCCATATAAATGTGTGGATGAGATTTGATAGAACATGATTGAAACAGAGTAAATGGAATAGAGAATTTGATGTGTTGAGACAACTAAACAGGGTGATAGAGATACTGTGACCAAACCCTTTCTACACACAGAACCTGTATATGGGTAGCGGGCTAGAAGCATAGGCGAGCTCATTTGTAGATCTTGAAAATTCTACTACTTCACCTACCAGAAGAAGAAGAAGGAAAAATAAATTCCAGAAACCTGAGTGATGCATCAATAATAGTAAATGCAGGAATGAATACGTACCAAGAATCATTTCTTTTCTTGTATCCTTCTTCTATGTGTAGTAAAACTAAAAACTTTGATTTCAATGGAGTCTTATAAGTTAATGTGAAGGGATCCGATTTAAAAGGCTGAACTTGAAGTGTTGGTTATGTTAGTGAAGATGATGGTTAGGGAAAAACAATCCAGATAAATGAACAATGAGAGGAGATCCTTCTAGCTTGGAGAAGAGAGAAAAACATGTACTCTAAAATGAGTTTTTTTTTATATAACTAACAAAAAGAATAATCTTTGAACACAAAAACGTAATGAAGATCTGGAACAACTAAAAAATACATCAATAATAGTAAACGTAGCGAAGATCTAACAACAATGGTAAATGAAGCAATGAATATACAACAAAAACCGTTTCTTTTCCTCAAATCCTTGTTCTATGTGCAATTAAAGCTAAAAACTTTAGTTTCAAAGGAGTCTTCTACGTTAATGTGATGGGATCCAATCTAAAAGGCTGAGTTTGAAGTCATATATACTGAAAAGATATAAACTTTGAAACTTAAAGCTTATGATTTCATGAAAAGAATCACTAAGAGAGAATTCTACACCAAATCAGATCCTTTCCTCTATATTTCAAGCAAACTCAACCCAAGAAAGAAAGAAACAAACTTGCTTTAAATACTGAGAGCGAGAGATCAAAACAAACAAACCTCACTCTGTGGTCTCTCACAAACTGGCAATGCTGCAAAAATTTAAGCTTCTAGCTACACAATGAGCGTTGCGCAGAGCCCCACACGAAGCCCTATAACGAGCCCCATTGTCCACCTCCAGCATCCAAGTTCCTGATCTTCAAACTAGTTTCATAGATGCTGCTCTTCTGGGCGCTTTATTTCTCCATGCAAGTAGAGTTATATGATTTAGTTGATTACATACAAGTATTTCCTTTCATCCCTATGGTAAACCACATTCCCTTGAAAATGTGCCTACACTATCATGCTTTCTTGTGTGGTTCATTCTTATGTAAACACTCTTTTAAATTTAAGAAACTTTTTACTTGGTTAAATTTCTTCAGCTACTAATTATTTCCTAGATTTTACAGTTCCTTGGCGATATATTTCAGCCATCTCAAACCAAATTAGGTTGCATTTGAGCAGTTCTTCTGTT
The DNA here is from genome assembly GCA_026546855.1 of Erythroxylum incrassatum. Taxonomy (NCBI): domain Eukaryota; kingdom Viridiplantae; phylum Streptophyta; class Magnoliopsida; order Malpighiales; family Erythroxylaceae; genus Erythroxylum; species Erythroxylum incrassatum. The sequence continues at coordinate 35,344,584 of JANVCL010000214.1, read as the reverse complement.
TGATTTTTTTCACCTCTTTCCAATTTCTCTCCTTTTTTTATGAAAGGTAAATATATTGAATCAAAAATATGTACACGGTCCTTGGGGCATACCCCGACCAAAGTTTGTAATCATAACATCAATATCATCTATACATCCAAAATATCAAAAGGTAATTAGTTCCGTGGGGTACAACCTATACAAGATCTTATACATTACAATTTTTATCTTAGAAACTACATCACAGCTCATAACAGAAGCAAAATCTAACTGAATAGCATTCCTGGTCTTCCATACCGTATATATGGTACACATGAATTCCAGTCATGTGGCTTTGCTTCTTAGATGCGCTCCAGTGTAATCTTTCCAAATCCACTTGATGGCACTAGATAATGTAGACATGGTTCATATCAATCCCAACTATCTGCGGATAGCATTCCAAACTTTACCTATAAAAGGACACTTAAAGAACAAATGGTCAATATTTCCTGGTTCAACATTACAAAATTTACAAGTTCGGTCTATCTCCAAGAATAGCAAGTTATCCTTTGTTGGCATTCTATTTCGAAGACTAAGCCATGCAATAAAGGAGTATTTTGGCAGTATGTATTGTTTCTAGATAAATGACATCCATGGTCGTCTAGTGTAGTTGACTCACAGTAGCTGATAGACTTTTTGCATCTCACATACGACCTCCCTACGACCACCCAACTTATCCACTAAAGTATTTCGGATCAGTACCAATCTCTTCAGTAAGGGTAAGTTTCAGGTGTGAGGTTCCCAATCCCATATTGATAAGCCCCTCAATTATATTTCATGAATCCATCTCACCCACAAAGAATTAGCTTCAGCATGGATATTCGATAACACTTTAGAAAAAAGTGCCGAATTTCATATTTTATAGTTTTTCAATCCCAATCCACCTTCCTCATTTGGTACACAATTATTGTCCCATGCCACCTTAAAATGTTTACCACCCTATAAAAACAACCTACATATGGAGGTTATCCTCTCAAGGATAGTTATTGGAATGGGAAATGCATGGAGCTAAAAGGATAGTACCGATTGAATGACAGAATTAATCAATTCAATTCTACTCGTATGTGAGAGAGTCTTACCATTCCATGCATTGATATAAGCCTCTACAGATTCAATTAGTACAGAAAATTTGGTCATCGAGACCTTCATAAGTGCCAAAGGGACCTTCAAATATTGAACAGGAAACTCACCAATAGGATATTCTACCATCTACAAAATGTCCGCCCTATCTCGTCTATAAACCCCAGCTAAGTAAATACTAGATTTTGAAGAATTTACCCTTAGCCCTGCCACCTCTTTCATTTCATTCAACACATCCACTAGTATACGGATAGAAGTAAAACCACCTCTAGAGAATAACATGAGATCATCCGCAAATTCAAAATGATTGACGCCAAGTTGTTGACATTTCGGGTAGAAGTGAAAAAGGGAGTTGGCGGTTTTCACTTTTAGCAATCTTGAAAGGTACTTCAAACAAAGCAGGAAAAGTGTAGGTGACATGGGATCACCCTGTCTCAATCCCCGCCAACCCTTGAACATCCCATGTAGTGTGCCATTGACCGAGATCGAGAAGGATGTAGTTGTTACACATTCGATAATCCATCGTACAAACTTATTAGGGAAGCCTAACCATTTCTTCATATCTTCAAGAAAGTCCCATGATACCATGTCATAAGCTTTTGTGATGTCAATTTTTATCATGCACCGTGGGGAAATACGTTTTCTAGTGTAATCCCAAATAAGTTCCTGAGCTAGAAAAATATTATCTAGCATACTTCTACTTGGCACAAATGCAGCTTGAGCTGGGTCTAAAATTTTTCCCACAAGCAAAGTCATACGATCCGTTAATATTTTTATGATCACCTTATACACAACATTCATACAAGCTATCGATCTGAAATCTATTACTCTCGGTACTGCCTTCGTTTTTGGGATGAATGTGATGATGGTATGATTTAACTGTTTAAGCATCCGACCAATAGTGAAAAATTCCTTCACGGCTATCCCAATGTTTCTTGAAGAAAGCCAACATATATCTATCCAACCCTGGAGCTTTATGATTGCCTATATCAAACATAGCCCGCTTGATCTCCTTATCCATAATTGGGGCCATCAGTGTTTCATGTGTCTCCATATCCAAAACCAAACCATTTCTTACCACATGTAAGTCTAATATGTTCAGAGGGGTTAAAGTGCCAAGGAGCTCTTTATAATAACTTACAACACAATCTGCCACTTCTTCCAATGATGTATTCACATATCCATCCTTCTTGATGAGATGAGAAATAGCATTTTGCCTTCCTCTCTTCCGAACTACTTCATGGAAATACCTCGTACTTCTATCAACCTCTATAAGATATTTATATTTAGCCTTTTGCTGAAAGAATTGTCTCTTTGCATCTAGCAAAAATTCAGCTTGCTTCCTCTTGATGTTAGCCTCATGTTTCAACGCTACATCATCAGGCCTATTGAGAGAGGCCTTATACACAAGTTGAAAATTCTCTTGTGCCTTCTTAGCCTTGCTAGATATGTGACCATATGCTTCACAATTTAGAGCTTTTAGAGGGTACTTTAATGCCTTCAACTTCATACAAAGAACGTATTGAGCTATCGTAACTACTACCATCTCCCAGCTATTGGATACTATGTCTTGAAATTGAGGGTGGTTAAGCCACATATTAAAGAACTTAAAAGGTTTGTTACCTCGAGAGTCCAATGGATTGAAGGCCATCATTACAGGACAATGGTCAGAATCTGCCAACATATCTAAGAAATGAGCTGAACAAGCATAACCCAAAGATCCCTATGATTGATTGAGGAGGACACGATCCAATTTAACCCATAGATGATTTTTGTGCCAAGTAAAAAACTCCCCCCTGAATGGAACATCTTCTAGACCAAGAGTCATTCGAAAGTCTAGCAAATTTTTAAGCAGATATGCTGAAGGAGGTTGACATCTAAGCCTTTCCCTAGCCGCACACACGCAGTTAAAGTCACCCATTATTGTAACACCCAAATACCCCCTAGGAGGATACATGGATGCCATCCAAGACAGAACAAACAAAACCAAACTTCACACTGATATTTATCTTATTTAGAATCTCAAACACACATATATATTACATATCGTAGTCTCAGAACAAAAAATCCAAAGAATATGTACAAATTCCAAAACAAAGGAAACAAAATACATTTTTATAAAGCAGACTCCTTTGGCCACTGCGGTTGACTTGTCCCAGTCCTTAATCTCTTCGCTCCAAACCTACACGGGACAAATCCACCGTGCTAAGCATATAACTTAGTGAGTAATAACTAATCTATATTAATTGTTTTTATTAAACAGAAAGAATGCATTTTTTAGCACTGATAGTGTAATGATGACTGGAAGTGTGAAGTTCGATGTTTTAGATAAGGATAGCATCTTATTATCTGGTGTTTTAGAATTGTGTAACAGGAATGGCTTTGTGCGAGAATCAAGGAATCATAGCCAGATATGGAGCATGAATTGTGAATCAGATTTAACAGTTGGCAACCGCTTCCTCAAAGCAAAACAATTTATGGGTTCAGACCTTACATCTCCAACAATCGAGGTCGGTCTATGTTGCAGGGTCCTCCTCTGGTTCTCCAATTATCCTAACTAAGAATTTCCAACTTTGTTCTCGTAAAAGATGAATGCGGGTGGGGATGCTGTATAATATACCAGAATATGATGCCTCTGAAAATCAGAACAATGTCCGTTCTAGTCATCCACTTCAGGTAATTGTCGATAAACAACATTTTCTTTTCCAATGAGCAGTTGTAACCTTGGCTATGTTCATTATGTCATCAATAGTTGCAACTGAAAAAGCTTAACAAATTCAGCTATGCCAATGGAAATACAAAGTTTGGCCCCATGGTTCTGGAACATGTTTTAAGTTGCAAATAATAAGGAAACATCCTTTTCATTACTTAAATCGAAACTATTGTTTTGGAACAGTCTATCTACAGGAAAAAAGCATCTTGATAATGCACACAATACAAGTGGTGTGGTAGAAAACACCAAGTCGAATGTGTCATAGTAGATAATGAATGGATCTGATTTTGTTTCCACTTGTAATTTTGCAGTTAGCAGAATACTGGAATCACAAGCCAGAGACTGATGATGACAACGTCCACGTGCTGTACTCAGAAGGGAATGATGGGGAATTATCATGGTTTAATCCTGGCATTAGGGTTGGTGTTGGCATCGGCTTAAGCATTTGTCTTGGAATTGGGATAGGCCTGAGATTGCTTGTCAAAACCTATCAGGCACTACCCGTAACTTCAGAAGGGGGCTGCTAAGCTTCTGAGACGTTCGAATTGTGTTTTAATAGAATTTTAAGGAATAGGAACATTTCATCTAAATTTTAATAATCATAATAATAATAACAGTTACTTGGTCCTGGCATGCTTACGTTAAATTGCAAGCGTCAAGTGCTTGCTCTTTTTTGTTTTGATTGATGTCCAGAAAAATAGGATTTTTGTAATCGAGAGAACCTTTCTCAGCTTCTTGGTGGTAAACATTATAACTAATCAGTTGAGTCAGGTCGGGAAACTTAACTGGAGGAGGTCTCCATAATACAAATCAGGACTTCCATTTCAATTACGGATATTTTTATTTAAGTAAAAGAATTAATACCATAATATCAATTAAATCAACATTTCAATCTATAAAAAAAATGTCAAAACTTCAAATTTACAAACCTTGACCAAAATTAGCAATTCCGCAATCAATTAGAAATGACTTTTACAATTTAAAAGAACGCTACAAATCGAACTGAAAAATACCTTATGTCTTTCAAACAATGGCTGGATAAGTAATCAAGTACAAATCTGCACTGCCACAAAACAAAGGATGTACTTGCATACATTATCGCGTATGATTGGAAGGACAAAAACAACAGATATCAAAAGCAGTCAAAGTTACAATCAACTATCATGAAATGTAACACAAACAGAAATGGGAAGAGCACCAAAAATATTTGTAGATAGTTGGAAAAGGGAAATGACAAGATGGAGTTATGTACAGTTTATACAGCCTGATCGCACAAGGTTGAATTATACAAAAAGAGAAATACAAGATCAGAACCAACAACATGAGACTTCATATATATATATATATATATACATATATAATCACAGCCAATCAATCTCATGGACGCTGAGTTGCCCGGCGAAACCAGGTGTTAAAAGCAGAGACCAAGTGCGGGCAATCTTCAACATTGCGAGTTGAGAAGCTGAGGCACTGCTTCAACAATTCTTGGGCATCTGACATGGGAAGCGTGGAGATAATTCTGAGGAATGTCTCTTCCAGTTCCAGGTAGAGTGATTTATTACTGGGCAGCGCAAAAGATACATTGTCTTTGCAAACAATCAGAACTGGAAGCCAGTCTTTTACAAGCTTCTTCCTTACCTACAATTAAGCAACCAACCCTAAAACATGCTACATCAACCAGTCATTCACAATTTTCAGACTCAAATTAGCAACACCAGATTCTATCATTGCTGATCAAAACAAAAATCTTCATTTGACCCAATACATTATTTAACTAATACTATAATAAGGCAACCCAAATCAAATGCTCTAAAGCCAATCGTTAGCACCCAAAAAGCAGAAATCAAGAAAATCTAACCTGCCTAGAAGCCAAAATAGTTCCAGCAGCAACCGCATTGGCAAGCTTACAAGTACAGCGGAGAACAACGGCAGGCAGGCCTGGGACGATATTCCTCCACGCATCGTCTCGAAAGGCTCGCTGCAGATCGGCGGTAAACGCCCCCTGCTCGCTCCACTCCTTCACAGCACAATCCGCCACTCGCAGCTCAATCATCCTCTCAATCAACCACACCAAATGCCTTCCATTCGTCATCGCCGTGTGCAGATTCAACCTCTGAATCGCCTCCGTCTCGTTATGATCCCCTCGAAAGTCCGGACTCGAGTACTCCTCCAACGACTCCTTCACCACCTTCAAGCTCGCCCCAAATGCCCTCTCCAACACTCTCCTCGCCGACTCCCTCCACGAGAACTCCCTCAGCAGCTTTGCCACAAACGCCTTCGCAAACGCCATGTTCGGGTGGCTGTGAATCGCCGCCGTTATCAGTCCGTCAAGCATTTCCTCGCACGCACCCTCTCCCTCCGGCGAAACCCTAGCCAACAGCTCTCTAGACTCTTCCTCGCTTAGCAACGGAATCAAACCCATCACTCTCCGCTCTTCCTCTTCACTCCACGGGACTGCTTCTAGAAACTTCACGCAACTCTTTACGCACTCCTCAAAAAGTAACTCCAAAGCTATGGGTAAGATATCGAGGGCCGTCGAAGCTGAGTTAACGACGTTAGCAAAATCGTTTGTGTAGAGGAGTTCGAAAACGGTGAAGTGGCTCATAAATGCGTCGTCGTTCGGGGGCACCCCTAGGTTGAGAGAAATCAGAGACTTTGTTGCGTTTGTGTTGTTGTCCTGTTGCCATCGATCTGATAAGAGAGCGTTGAAGTACTGGGCTTTGCGGAGGACGTCGGAGTGTAGGTAGATCTGGACGTCCGATACGTCGTCCGTGGAGGAGACCGAGTCCGCGGTGTCAGTAAAGGGGGTGGTGGGGTCCTGAAAGAGGCGGAGGATCACATCGGCTGTGGTAGGATCGTTGAATATGGACGTGGAGGAGGAAGAGGCAGCGGAGTAGTGAGGGTATGGCGATGGGCAACGGAGTTTTTGGGATGTTTCCGTGAGAGTTCGATCGGGGAATGACTCAATGAGGGCTGCGGTTGATGAGAGGCGGCTGACCGTGGCGGCTATCGCGGAGGGCTGCCGGTGCTGGTGCGCCACACGCTGCCGTTTCTTGCCGTTGGATGGCGTCATTCGCTTTAGGTAGGAATAGGATTGGTTGAGTAAGAAAGATTTAGGAAGTATAAATGGAAAGAAACGGACACGTGGGAGGCATAGAAGAAAAACTTACTTTTACGGAAGTGCTCATTTTAGTTACCACGATTCTCGTGTCGTAATCGTCCATCTGGTGGGACTGGAGATCTTGATATCAGCTGAGATATAGTAAATACAATGAGGTCGCGGACTTATAACTCTAGCTCTTTTTTTTTTTTTTTTGAAATAACTCTAGCTCAATTTAGTAGATTAGTATGGTCGATATGGATAAGGCTGGAGGTTTTACTTTTAGATTGGTGGACCAGTCCAGAGCCTGGAGAATGCTTGATATGAATTAGAGATGTGCTGACATTAAATAATATTTGTAATATGCAAATAAGTAATTAACACGTGCTTAAATGAATCTAATTCAATAATTGTCTTCAAAACTTTTAAGATACAGTACAGGAGTGGAGACGTGTAAAGCCCAACCCACAACAGATGGATCGGTTTTGAAGGTAATGTTAGGATTGATCAATTGTAGCCTTCACGTCAAACACCACATTTAGAGCCAGCCGTTGGATCCGATAGGTTAATTTTCTAAAGATATATTAATTGGACCTTGAAGTTTTAGTATAAACTCTTATATTTCAAAATAGGTTAAATTATAAATTGGATCTTGTTGTTTGTAGTTTTCTAGAATAAACATTTGTATTTCAAAATAGGGCAAATTATACAAATAGACCTATTTAACGCACGGTGGACACGTCAAATTATTAAACAAAAATTGAAATAAACCTATTTTCCTCTCTGTAATACTAGCAATCATCCCTCGTATCGTAGTTTGATCTTAAAGGCTGACCATATTTTGAGATATTGTAAAGGTCGCAGAGAATCTAGGATCTCATAAAAGTTTACCCTCGTATATCTTTAACACTGCGTATATTTATTGCATGCAGAGATACCGATAGGTCGGCTCATTTCTCTGCAACTAGTAGAATAATATTGCGCAAATGTGCAGTAATAATGTTCTGTAAATTTAATTGATAATGTAAAAATATATAAAGGAAGATTAAAAACTTTGTAATTATATTAGAAATTTATGACTAATGAAATTATCAGTTAATATTTAAAATGTATAATAAGGAGGGGCAAAT
>JANVCL010000214.1:35305388-35319639 GCA_026546855.1 Erythroxylum incrassatum | reverse complement strand
CTTGTTAAGTATGTTTGATTAAGGGAGATACAAAAATTTGTTTATGCTTAAGTGAAAATGTGTTACTCATGTAAAATGCAAAGTTGGGAAATAAATGTTGTGTGGATTGATGTGTTGCATGAATTGAGTGAACTATCGATGATGGTTACCTCATTGAGTTCAAAAAACTCACCAAAATTGCAACATTGTCTTTTTAGGACCGATAGACGACTCTAGCTACTGAGGGGCTCTACTGCCGTGTAGACTGTGTTTTGGCAAGAGAAGTCATGGCTCAAAGGTCGGTCAGCTGGGAATTTTTGGATGGCTTAGATAGACTTGATGTATTTTTCTCTTTCATGTAGTATTTTTGTACTAGGTTTTGATGTTGTACATATGGAAAATGTTGAAAGACATAATGTAGACTTTCGATTTTGAGAAATGAAATGAGGAAAAGTTGGTTTTAAAAATATTGTGATTTTCTGATGATGCTTTATAAGTGAATTATGATACCATGCCATATGAAGTGAACGTAGTGATCGATCGTAGCTCGCCCTTATTATAGGATATGTACCGGAATGACTTCCGGGCATCCCGGTGTGTACCCTACGGTAAGGGGGCGCTATAAGATATCTTTATATATCAGACTCAACAAGTCAAAAAGTTGACCTCAATATCCTTATTAGTCAACTTACCCTGCAACAGTTAGCACATGTTCCCAGATCATCATAATCTATAATTGAGAATGTTTTCCTTGATCAATCTCTCAACCCTAACTCTGGAAATGTGACTTAAACTTTTATGTCACACCATGTATGACTTTTTATTCATCAGGGTCTTTCATTTCATGAATTGTTTAGCAAAATACGAAGAAGCATATATCTAGCTTGGGGTAAGACACATTATGTACAAACCATATGATAAGAAAGTTGTACCATTATGTTTTGCATTAAACAACAACTGTACAACAGAAGCATTAAATACAAAACATTAACCCTCTTTGTCCAAAATTGATCAAAAGATCACATATAAAATGTGCCGTGTAAAACCCAAATGAACCTTACTATAAGGTTCAGTACATACATTCCCCATAAATATTACTTTTACTTCTTCATTGTTGTGAACCATCAGTTCCTCCTTCTCTTTATTTGGCCTTATCCTAGATATAAACCCTTGCATTGTGGAAGCACCTTGATTAGATGCTCCGCTATCTAGTCACCAAGTACTTAATGCGACTATTACAAATTAGATTCATAAATTGATAACCTAAGGAGTTACCTGATTGTCTCAGTCTTTCTTTTTAAACCTCATACTATTGGTTTCATTATGTCGTGCGGACCTTTACTAGCACTGGATTGACCAGCATTAGTATATGGAGGATATTTGAACTTTCTACCTTTGAACTTAGCAGGTTTCATCTTTGTTTTCTTCCCTTTAGTTGCTTCAAGGACTGTAGGAGTAGCAAACTTGAGTTTCTCCTCCTCATCAATGCAATGGGTAATCAAAGCATTAAAGTCTCATTCTTCATCTGGCGAGTAATATGTCATCACCAGATTACTTAACTCTGAAGGAAGTGTTTTCAAAGTCTGGTAAACTATAAAGACATTAGGAAGATGAATGTTTAGCATCTTCACTCTGCTGTGAAGATGGATCATTCTCAATATGTACTCCATCACTCCCCTTTCTCCTATATACCTTATGAAGAATAATTCTTTTATCAAGACACTTGTCTTAACATTAGGTGAGCCTGTGTACTTCTGGGAGACATTATCAGGAAACTCCTTCGCTACGTCTGTTTCTGGAAGTCCACTTGGCAGATGGTCAGGTATAGATCTCTTAATGGTTATCAGATATAATTTGTTAGACCGATCCCATGTTTCATAGGCTGCTTTATGAACTCTCGAGCTTATGGATGTAGGTGGAGATGGTTTATCCGTCTGTATGACCATATCAACCTCAACTATCTCTATAGCAATTAATACATCCTCCGTCCACTTTTTTGTATTGAAAATGGTCAGGGTTTCAATGGTGACACTAATTTTGTTAACTGAAAAGGTGATTTTAAAATGATAATGTTTAAATCAGCACAAATGTAGGACAACAGCGATACTCAAAGCCATTAAATAGTATTTTTACTGAAAATCCGATCACACATATTATGAAACACTTTTGGGTTGAATACATAATATATGCAATTAGACCTCCAAATAAAAGCGATCAGAATATAAACTATCAACTCTTATGACACTACCACGTTCGGGCGAATAGATCACTTAAGCAACAACTTTCCTCCATCGAATGCCTTTATGAACATCTTAAAATGTTATGTAAGGCCAACACCTTTGGGTAGAATAACCAAATATAAAATCAGAGACACCCCCCAACATGCAAGCAAAACAATTCAAAATGCTGACTCGAAAGGCCACTGTGGTGACTATATCCTCATCAGCACTCAAAAAGTCCACAAATACAAGGGATACATCTTTATGTTATCCTCACATTCTTTATGGGCATATGGTATGTGACCATGTAACATTAATAAATTCAAAAAATTCGAATGCACAGTCTCACTATCACACACTCGTGCTGGAGGCATTCTCTAAAAACTTCATTTGAGACTTTCATAAAAGAAAAATCTCAGTAGAGTAACTATCATGCGTCATTGGACACTAAACCAAACACTCGAGACACAAAAACCTTATATATCTCCCTTATGGCAAGTTCGTTGCATGAAATTGACTCAAAAATGGTTTCAGAATGTCTTAATTCCTTTTTTGATTGACTATCATGCAATCCCGAACATTGAATATAAGACTCGAGACACAAAAGCTTGAAATATATCCCTCATGTGATTTTCGAAGCATGAAAATTCACTTGAAATCGGATTCAGAGTACCTTAATTCCTTTTTCTAGAGTAAAACTTTTAACTTATTACTAATGTAATAAATCTAAAAAAATGGAAAAAAATTACTTTATGAATTTCCCGGACCCGAAAATTGACCCAAAACATCCCGGGCACCCTTACGAGAAATCTAAAATTATTGTGTGTTTTTTGGGGGAAAATACTATAGCAATTTGTATGGCTAATGTCATGCTGACATCAATCGACTGACGTGACGCACCACGTCAGTGCACTTGGTGTGGGGCCTCGCGTGCACTGCACACGCTTACGGCAATGCGTGCTAGATGCATATGATGTGTGCGCTTCACATACCCCCCACGCGCAGATGTACACCTACTGTTGCACATGCCGTGGACAGATGTGGCGCGTGCGTGACACGCACCCACCGTGCCCACACTCGTGGGAGCACGGGTCGCAGGTCGCGCGTGCGATGCACGAACGACACGCGTTCTTCATCCGCTGGAGCAACGTTTCGGCACGCGCCAATCGTACGTCGCTACTCGTGGCTACTATAGCAGTGCCAGCCACAACTGCCGAAGATAATTTTCGGCATCCTGGATGTTATTTTTCACTCTTTTTGGCCCCTTTTTTATCGCTAGCCTTATGTATACCACTTTTATGTAATTATATACATAAAAAAAACTGAAAAACGAATCAAAACTTAAGGAAAACCATATGAGATGAAAAACCAAAAAACCTTTGTTTCTGGCAATCTGATCACGTAACCACTCTAATGCCATGTGTAATATGTAGTACAAACCTTATTACGTACCCAGGATCATATGAAAGGATTAAAAATGAAGGTAATGCGGAATATCTGATTTCGGTTTCATCTCTAATTCTGATGTCGTTTCTGAGCTCCAAATGAACACAAATCTCCTAGGACATTTATAGAAAGTATTTTTTGACACGAAATTTTAGGTCTTTCTATAGTTTTCTTAAAATATAAGCTCTCTTATCGGGTCAGAGAATTCTTACGCTTACGATTGATATGAGCAAGTATAGGAAACTTTAACCTTTATATAGAGCTTCTATATCGCGTTTCTCATTACAAAGCCGATATGGGTCCGGTCCACACTAATTGGAATCCATTTTTTACCCAGACTTTGACCTATTAATTTAGATCATTTTTTGAGCTACTTTATTATTTTTATCTAGATAAAATTACATAATTTAACCAATAATTTATTAAAATTTTTATCTAAATCAAATTATATAATTTAACCGATAATTTATTGAAAACTAAAGAAATGTAATTAATAATTGTCCAACTTTATGAGAAAGGACAAATTTGTCCAACACCAAATGGATCAATAAGTTAGTTGTTACTCTAGAATGTATTGTTGCAAAGCAGAGACGTACATCATCCCTCTTCCGTTCTCTAATTTTCTTTCCCCAGGAAGCTGGCTTTGTTATGAGTCATACGACAGATTCGACGGGAAATTACGAACCCCTTTTCATATTTCAATTTGACTGTTACTTCGCAAATTCTAACTTCGCCTTGACAATGTTGGACAGGGAATAAACTCAACATCAACCATTTTTCCACGAAGTGGATGCAAGGATTATCTGACTTCGAAAATATATGCAGAAGTAAGAATTTGCTGGTATAAATGCGAATTATAAAATAGAATGTTCACAAACAGAGCAAAAATTGAACTTTGCTGGTATAAATTGGTCTGCAGCGCCAGGTTATTTAACAATATTAATTACAGTAACATTTGTTTTTGTTGATCTTTTGAAGTTAAAAAAGAAATCGAAAATGCTATGCTCAGAAACTAATTAACATGCTCCTTCCGTGGATAAATCATGTCTATGAATTATTTTATTAAATAATTTGCTATTCAATAGCTACAAAGTTCCTACAACTTCTTATCCTCGAGCAGATGAGTAGACATCAATAGCAGCTTAGCAAGAAAGAGAAATCAAAACAAGGAAGCCAAATTGATCATTAACTTTTAAGCACCGACAACTAATACAATACAGTCTCTCTGATGACTTTATAAACACAAGACCTCTCCAGTCCTTAATCACTATGTATTTTCTACATGTGGTTCCAGGTATGTTGAAGAGCCTTCAGTGCCAGTCTGACATGTTCAACAAAGGAGCCGTCTTCTCTTTTATCTTGTTCATGGCCATGGCTGTGATATATTATGGCGTTAGACCTAGTGTCAAAGTCCTTGACAAGATGAGTCTGATCTTGGGCCATAAGGTTCTTGATAGCTTCGGGAAAAGGCTGGTCTTTCATGACGTTTCTCCAATAATCTTCTGGCTCTCTTCTTGCATGAATGAGGTTAACCATCTGTTCCAGGCGTGTGAAAATATAGATAGCAAAGCAGATGGTTCGTGAGAATTAACAATACTTTTTGTCAGATATGTTGAAGAATCCAGACATAGAAGGAAAACAACGACAAAAACTAGCAAAGAAAAACCGAAGTTGTTGTTGAGTGATGATAAATGGCTTACCAAGAGAAGAGAGAAGAGAACCAGGAAAGCGAATAGATGCTTCATTTCTCTAAAACTATTTGCTTTTGGTATTTGGTGTCTTCTCTTTGCAGTTTTTATCGTGTGATCTGCAGGCTGTTAACCTTCCGAGTCTTAAAACATTTATAGGTCCAAGAACGAGGACATAGGAGTGATTATAGTAAGTTTGATGTCCTAAATAGAAAACAAGGTTTCTAGTAAAGTGATCTGAACTACTCGTTTAATGCAAAAGTGTACTGGGACTAAGTGGTCGGTGGCACATTTGATATGGGTTCGCGGAACCTGAGGTACCTGTACTAAGCCAAGAGAAGAAAATCAAGTTTGGTGATAATTACATAGAAAAATCTTTGACTTTAACGTGAAAAAAATAGTATAAGTAGCATTTGATAAGTTTGACATTTCAGTTGGTGACAAGCAACGGCTGGTGCCAGAGTGCCTGCTCAAGATTCATTACGTGAGAGTTAAGGTTTTTATTTATTTTATTTTTGTTGAAGGTAGTTAACATAATTATTGGCAACTTGATTCTAAAAACCTTAGAGAAGAAGTTAACTTAAATCCTTTTCTAACTAGTTTTCTTTTTCAGGAGTAGTCCTTATCTATAAATCAATAACCAAAGGTTTAAGGTCAATCACTCTATATATATACTTCATTGCTTTATAAATTCATTGGTCAAATGACATAATTGCCTTCATAGGTTAGAGTTGGAAATCCTTTACAAAAAATGTAAATAAAATTTGTACATAAATAAAATTAAATTTTAAAGTATTATTAATTAATTCAGAAGTTCAATAAAAACGAAAAGAATAAAAGACGAATAATGTTTCTCTAATATTAATGCATCTCCCTCTGGTGCTTAACTTATTATTTAATATGAAAATGAGCTTTTAATTAGAGCTAAATTGGCAAATACTAATACTTGTTTAATATTCTAAATTCAATTAGAAAAAATGGGTCAAAGATAAAGAAAAGCCATGTTTGACACGTATCTTTTTCACTAAGAAGGCATAGTGAATTATCTAAACAACTAAGCTACCTAAGATAAGAGATGTGAAGTCTTTGTCACACAATTTCCATTATATTTATGTGGAAATTTAGTAGAGAACAAAGGTAGGCTCCCATAGTTTTATAGTTGACTAACTAGAATTATCGAAAATGACTACATTAATTTGGGTTAGGTATGGAGGCTGTTTGCTTGGTTGTACTAATGACATGAATTAGACCATGGAGTCAGCCTGTCATATTTAAGCACGACACAAGTTGACCTTCACATATTGTTCAGATCTTAATGAGAAATATGGGCACATGTTTTGTATACATTGAGAAAAACATAAAAGTACACAACAATTTAACTAATCACTCTCATATTTAATCTGAAAATTTGGAACCCTAGCCTAGGTACTGAGTTAGTGCGTGTACATGATACTGGCAGGGAAAAATCAGAAGCCTGAATCAAGTCACCTTGAGTTCGCTATTTTAGATTTGAATCCCATTAATGACTTTTTCACATGTTAATGCATATATGTCTAAAGAGGATAATGAAAAGTTGTGAAGTCAACACTTATCCCACACCTATGATTTGATTGTATTGGTGATAAACAAAATAAGCATCTTCCAAAAGTCCGAGGCTGATTGTTAGAGATGGGGTGTACTGTTGCTTACCATTCAGATTCTATGGTTGATTACTAGCTGACTAATGAGAGACCCTTAAAAATAAAAAGACAGAAAGGTATTGGGACTCGGGAGAGTGGCCACCCTTGGTATGACTTTTGAGACTAACAGTAACAGACAAGTTTTGTGGAGCCCACAGGAAAGCTAGATTGGTCCCTTTCAGGTTATAGTCAACTTGGACACAAAACTCGTTTCTAGATCCCATTTCCTATACAAAACAGGACTTGCCTACCTCCTGTCCTTTTCGTTTCGCTTAACTAAATTAATTACTTCCTTGAAAGATTAGGCTTTCTTACGTGGACGTGTATTAAGGGCAATGTTTTAAATTATGAATTATAGTGATGATTACAAATAATATAAGTAAATTAATTACGTGGACATGTATTAAGACAACGGATAATAACCCAACCCTCCTCTACCTTTAAAATTGAAATACAAAGGATGTAACATGGGAAGCTTAAATTAATTGGTTCATGTGAGATTAGGACATTAGATTGTATTCTTCTAACAAAGTCAAACTCATATGTTTTGCATCAATCTCACACGTAAATAAATAAATAAATTATACTTTCATTTTTATTGCTTCCAATATGGTGTTATCCATGCAGTTTTTGTGCTAGCTTATATGATGGCAAAATGCTACGTGGTTGTTCTTGGACTTGGAAGATGCACAAAAACAAAAATAAATGAGGGTTGAGAAATAATCCTATTACATTAAATCAGAATTAAACCAAGTCAACACTTAATCAATCACTAAAGTATATATATATATATTTTTTGTTCTCTACTGTATATAGAGCTCAAAGTTGGCAATGCATGCAAAATATAATAATTAGGGGTTTTTGGTAAAGTTACAACTTACTCTAATCTTTGAAGTAGCATCTGATACTCATCTCTTCAATCTGCTGAGGTTTGGAAATCTCAAGTGACGCCAAAAATTTGTTGAATTCAACAAATACTTCATGCTTCCTTCACAAATGTATATATAAAAAAGGGACTTATATTAATTAGGTAGGTCTAATCCAATAAAGAAAAACTACAATTGGGGCCCCTCAAAAATGTTTTCAATACTGGCGTCGCCATGGTGGAAGTGATAAGTTCGTTAGAATTCTAATAAAGGGATGAAACGACAAGATCCATTCAATTAGTCAACTCCAAAGAAAGGTAGCAATTATCACCTTAAACAAATTGAGGCCAATCCACGTTGTGATGATGAATTCGATCGACACCAGCTTGCAATTAACAGACGGAATTGTAAGAATTTTTTTTTTTTTGGGTGAGTCCTATGGGCCTCAATGGCTCACTAATGCTGTGTTCATCTGGTGGAGGGGGATTGTGCAGCTCTTCTCTTTTATCACAAGGGAACCTTAGTCCATCGAATTGTGGATAATAGAGCACATGATAATCGAATGAAGACTTTTCAATTTTCCAATTATTAATTCTACTTTTTGCATTAATATTGGAAAATTGCAGTTAATATAAATTATTTGAGTGCTATGTATTTATTAAAAAAAATACTATGAACGAAAGATTTCAATAACTTGATAAATTATAATGGAAACTGGTGTCATATTAATTGAAATCAAACTTAAGATATGCCAATAAATCCCAATCCAAAACATGAAAACTAGCCTTATAATTGGAAATATCATATTCACTCTTACGAAAATTGATACGTTGATAAGATTTTGTTGGTTTAATTTCGTGATACTGTTAACACTAATTTATGGAAAAACTTCCAAAAGGGGGAAACAATTACTTCGGCATAATTATAGCGAAACAATATCCATAAGAAAATAACAAATATATCCATTGACGTATGTTATTAGATGGTTAAATAGGAAAATAATCTAAATGCATATAGATAAAAAACAAAAAAAAAAGGAGAAGCAAAGTGCATTCAATGGTAAGATAAACAAAAAGATTGATATTTTGTAAGGAAAAGGACCTTCTCCAGGAATCATTATTGAAAAGATATATTCATAAAGCTGATTATAATGTTTGAGATTATAATTTGTGGATAAAATAGCCAAAGTAACAAATGAAAGTGTGACAACTAAATGATACTACCGGAAATCATATGTCATGAAAATTATATTTTAAAAATTATAAAGAACTATATGTCATGACAAATTAAAATTAAAGTGGTGTGTTTCTGCCTGCAAACACTTGTTACTTCATCCAATATGCATGCCAATGTCAGCAACCACCTAGTCTAATGTCCAATCTTTAGCAGAAAAAATACAAGTTTAGTTGGGTTGTTCTTGTTCATGGCAGCTGAACTTTGAAATCAAAGATGAAGAGACCATAGTCCATCCGCTTTTTTAGACCTTAACTTTAATCATTTCAGTGACAAACTCAACACAGTTGTGCGTTACTATATTCAACAAGTTGAAATATTGCCATTACCAGCAGACAGTACTTGATTAGTTGCATCTTAGTTTTTATTCTGATGAGGAACAGGCACAAAGACCAAGAGGGTCCCTAAACATAGTCAACCCTGGGCCAAAATTTCAACTCCACTACTGCCACCTACAGTCAGAATTCCATATTCAATCAATCCCCACCTCTCCAGACAAAAGCAAATGCCATGACCAAAAGACACAAATCTCAACGAGTTCTATGAAATAGCATATTGCATATGCTTTATGCTTTACCTCCCTGATACACTGTGCCAGTGCCACCACTTGATAACTTCTTTAGTAGTCATTCTCATTTCATGTGGCTATTGCAAATTTCATATGAGGGGGGGCAAAAAAAAAAAAAGTCAATGATCATATATAGCATGTGCATGGCCCGCAACTTGATACTGTTTTCAGCCAATAAAATAAGCACCAAAAATCAGGATATGTGTTTTGACTTTTTATGAGATGGGAGTTAGTGCGTCATATAATGCAAGCAATAACTTGGATTGCAGATTGCATTTTGTTTCAGTGTGCCTGTGATCACTGATCAGACCAGTTGACCTTCGGTAACGCCATCAATTAAATACTATTTTCATCACGCATAACAATTTTCAATCTAATGTAACAACTATACATTGAAAAGGGTCTGAGGTTTTTGCCTTTCTCAACTGCGTTAAGTCCGACAATCATAGAGGGGCCGAAGAGAGGAAAATAAGATGAGTCTCACTTTTCTTCCATGGAAATTCATCATCTGTGTTCTACTTGTTTCAACGGTAATTTTATCTGTTCCGCTTCGTGAAAGCTTGTATATTTACCGAGTCACATAGATAACCGGCTCACTGATCTATCCTTTCAATTGCCTTTTTAATATATCCTTTTCCTGAATTCTTGTTGGAGTAACAGTTTTAAAAATTCTTTATTTGCATTCCGTTTATCTTTTTGTGTCAATTCTTATAGCTATTAGAATTTGCTATTACAGTTTCTACGAGTCACTGATGCCACAAGTCGCAGAGCGTGGAAACAAGAGTCAGGTGATACTCAAGAGCGTGATTTGGGACGAAGTTTCAAGGACAACAGCAATCTATTGATGAAGCATATTAACGATAACGGTGCGCAGAGCGCACATTTGGATCACATGGACCCTTCGTTTCATGTTTTCTTCACTTTGGACGATCTAAAACTTGGAAAAACGACGCCCTTCTACATATCTATCAAAGACCCTTCTTCTTCCCCTCATTTGTTGTCCAGAAGCGAAGCCACTTTAATTCATTTCTCTTCAGAACAACTCCCAAATGTTCTTGAATCCTTGTCTTTGTCCAAAGACTCACCACAAGCTAAGGCCATGGAGTATACTCTCACACAATGCGAGCTTGAACCAATGAAAGGAGAGACCAAGTTCTGTGCAACCTCTTTGGAATCTATGCTTGATTTTGCTCAAACAACCTTTGGATTGGACACCAAGTTCAGGGTTCTAACAACCAACCATCTCACGAAACCAACTGCCACCTTACAGAATTATACCATCTTAGAAGAGCCAAAGGAGATAGTGGCAAAGAAAATAATAGGGTGCCACATAATGCCTTACCCTTACGTAGTGTACTATTGCCATGGCCATGAAGGTGGCAACAGGTTGTTTGAGTTTCTACTAGGTGGCGAAAATGGCGAGAGAGTGAAAGCAGCCGGTGTATGCCATGTTGATACATCCCAATGGGACAGTGACAATGTGTCGTTTCGAGTGCTCAATATTGAAAAAGGGACATCCCCTGTCTGCCATATCTTTCAGGCAGATGATATGGTTTGGATTCCTTTGGCTGCGTAAGTGATATTAATCCAGGATTCATAATAAGAAATGGATGTTCATATCTATATAGCTAGTTGTAGTAGTATCGTGGACTTCTGTGAGCCCTGAAAACCATGTATTAGCCATATCATGTGTGCTACTATTGTGAAAATTAGTGCTTGATAATGACTTCTACGGCCATAATAATACCACATATTAGTTCATGGAACGTTACACCCAATATTTCTGAGAAGTCATACATGCTGTTATCTGATAATTAGTGTGGATAAACAGCAGCTAGTGTTGTTCCTGTACCTAGCACATGAATGCTTTCATGCCAGTTTGTATTAATGATCCCAATCAACTAAAACATGTGTAGATTGATAATAATTTATAGGGATCAGTTTCTAACCTCCCACAGTCCCACAGAGTATTGAAGCCATTTGACTAAAGAAGGTTGTAGCATGATAAAGATGTAATTGATAAAGTAAACCATGGGCAAGAGAGTAGTTGCCAATTCGCATTCGTTTTACTTAAAAGAAGAAAAAGCTTGTTAACTTTAAAAACAGACAGGACATTCCCTGAATCCATTTATCTTAGATCTCCAGGCCTTGTACTGTTTTTGCAGTGTAATGCATAGCTTTCGATGGTTCTCAACAATGTTACCAAAAGGTTAGGTCTTTGGACATTTAATGTTTTAGCCCAATTTCTGATAGATGTTATCAGCTTCTAGCTTGACTTCTTTTCTCATCCCTTTTTGATTCACTGCCTTATTTGGCAACAAATACTTCTAAACTAATCAAATGCTTTTAGGTTATTTTTAAGTATCTCTAATTAAATATTATTTGGCACCTTTAAGACCAAATAGCTACTTAGCCTCTGATTGGTTTATTGTGTTGGATGTTTCATTAATATTAAAGAACTTGTAACCAATAAAATAAAAAATTTTATGATAAATGTACTTTAGCTAAAACAAAAAGAATTTTTAGACTGAGAGAACGGTAAAGAATTTTAGAATATATTAATCAACATTAACAAGATTTTTATTGCTTAAAAACTATATAAAGAATCAGGAAGAAATGAAATGAAAGAATGGATTACACTTGATAAAATTCTATTGAGGTAAAAGACATAAGTCTCCCTTGTAATTTGATAAATCTTAGAAAAACTCTCAAATCTTAAAAATTCTCGAAAAATCTCATAGTTTTCAGTTTTTTAGAAGAATTTTTTCTTTTAGACTTCAAATGAAAAAACACATGTAGTATGAATATCAGATGTAGACTAATCAAATACTATTTATATGATAATTTAACATAGTTCTTAAAATCAAATCAAAATAATTAAATAAGACAAATAAATAATTTATTATAATTATCTTGAACTATTAATTTAATTCAAAATTTATTTAATTTGTATTGCTCTCTGTAACTATGTACATCTGTGACTTAAGTGACATTAAAAGAGACACATTCATGTTGGTAATCGTGTCATCATCATCAAAACTCAGTTGAAACCTTGCACCAATGTGAGGTCTGGGAAGATTTGATAGTACGAAGCCTTATCTCTACATAATAGAGAGGTTGTTTCCAGTGTAGGTAATCGTGTATAATACAAAAAAAACTATTTCAAGATATAAAGGAGGAAAAATATAGGTTTGATTATGTATGGAAGCCAGAAATACCAAAAAGGGAAGAAAAGTAGAGAAAGAGAGCAAGTAATCTAAGATTCTCTTTTTAAAAAAAATTGTTTTGGGGATTGGTGTAAAAGTTTATTGATTGACATATCAACCTTGGATTTCAATCCTAAAACTTTATAAGACAACTTATAGTTGTGTGATAAGAAATAAAATTTGTAAATTCTTATTTGAATTTAGCTGATTTGCTTGTCGGTTTGGCCCGTAATTTTTCTCTTTACGATGGAGGGTTTTCTACTTAAATTTCAGTGTTTGCTTCTTTATTAAGTTTCTTATCCTCAAATTGATTTATTGGTTAAACTTAAGTAGCGATTTGTTTTTCCTCATTGATTGATCCTTTTATAGAGTTTCTTGGTTTTTATCTCCCAACAAGTGGTATCAGAGTCATCGTGATAGAAGGTGGAAATTAGCTTTATGATCAAGTTGATGTCAACAAATTACTCTATTTGGAGGCCATAATAGAGGACCTTCTATATTGCAAGGATCTCTTAAATCCTATTAATGTGGACAAAGGTGTGAAGGATGCCATGAAGTAAATCACATGTTAATATAAAAATCACGTATAATATGTAAAATACATAAGAAGGAGGTTGTATTGTGTTAAATCGTTTAAGATATTAATCTTTAAAATCTTTTTTTTTTACAAATTCAGATGATTACAAAACCAATTCACTTTATTTGGTGAGTAAGCAACAACGAAAATTAGTATCTATTCTTCTAACAACAAGAAAATTAAAGAGATAAGAGTTAGAGAATATGACACCGTGATTTATCCTGGTTTACCTTTAACTTTGGGCTACATCCAGTCCTCAGAGTTCGTCTGAGATTTCACTATATCCTTCAACGTTACAAGTATTATTTCTACACTTCCAAAGCCTCTTCAGGTCTCTTTCACAAAGTGTTCTTTATTTGCTTCCTTACCCTTTTCAGGCTCTAGCCTTTTTTTTCACTCGAAAAGATATTGTTTGAGCTTCACGTTACAGATGTATTTACTCTCTTTTGCGTGAGTACTTGAGCTTTTACAATAAGAATTCTTTTCTCTCTTTGTATTATATTGTTATTATTTTTTCTGTAACGTATTGTTGTTTACGACTATAACTAATATTTATAACCTAAATCTTCAACAATCTTCTTGAGAATTCTGCTTATCGAATCTTCTAAAAATGGTTATTAGTTGAGTCCTGTAACGAACTCCAACTAACTGATGTTCTAGTACATTCTCCAAATTCATCGTCTTGCATTGGGTGTCTTAGACTAAGCATTTCATGAAGTGAATCACACGTTAATATACAGATAGTCAAATGCACAAGAAGGGGGGTTGAATTGTGTCAACTTTTTCGTTA
>JANVCL010000214.1:35293141-35305288 GCA_026546855.1 Erythroxylum incrassatum | reverse complement strand
TATAATGTCCACGTTAATGACAAATTACAAATTAATTATAATATGTTCAAATATTTAATAAGTTAAAAATAAATAAATAATTAGAAACTTTACCTTTAAATTATCATTCATAACTTAGAAGACATAACCGTTAAATTTTTTTGCCACCAATTTTTAAGTTGAAATATCTTAGATTCATATGTTAATGAAAATAAAAAATTTAGAGTGTAAGAAATATAATCAAATGTTTCAAAGGTATTTATAAATATAAGAAGTTAAAGTTGTATAGCTAAAAAGAAAGCTATTTAGCTTATAAGATTAAAAGTTAATGTTAACTTTCTCGGTAATATAGCTAATAAAGGTAGTTATTATTAGTTATCATTAATTTTGTTCTTTTTTGAAAAACAGAAAATTTACTACCCTTCTAAATAATCAATGTTACTGAAATACATTGAAGATGAGCCCCTAGGCACTGAGGTGGAAATCCGTTAGTCACCTGAACCAGTGGCCTCATCTCACGCACCAAGCCTTCGGACCAATCTCTCCCGCATCACAAGCCACCTTGAGAAGTTCAAACCTTTGCTTCAAACTCCCCTGCAGCCTCTCTGGCCGCCAACTAATCCTTTTGCTTGAGATAAACATTACCAGCTGTTGCTAAGAACTTTTCATAGGCGTTGTTCGCTGAGTATACAAGATTCTACATAAACACCATCTATTCCCTGTCAAAAAAAATTTTATAAAAGAAAGTGAGAGAGAGCATAAGCCTCTTCTTGTTACATTATGTGAAGCATAATTCAGCGAAAATTGAGTGACAAAACAATAGAGTAATTTCAGAGGATAGTGTCTCTTTGTATGCCTTCGTCAAACGAAGAACAATAAATTTATCAACCTTAGGTAACCCCAGTTCCCGTAAAATTGAATCTTGAGGCTTTGAAGTGTTCGAATTGATCACATCACATTGAAAACTCCACATTTTATACTGTTTATTAATTTTTCGTTGATCGAGAGATGTATATCTGGTAATTTATAGTATTAGGTTGAATGGCAACCCAACTACTAAACACCCCAAATTAACAAATGTTCTAATTCTCCTAATAGATGCTTAAAATAAAGAAGATCATATAACTCCTATTCATAAGCCATATTGGCTAAGTGGCTCCGCAAATTCTTCTCGCATTTCAGCACGTACAATAGAGCAATCGCCTAACTTCTTCGTAAATACCCTCCGAATAATCACAGTTCAGTTTGAACCCTTTCTTCTTCTAATTCATTTTCCTTTTTTATTTTTACTCTTGTAGTTGTTCTAACATACTTACTATCCATTTATTTTTATTTAAAATTGTAGTCTGTAGCAGTAGAACTCTTCTCTATTGTGTGTGTGGGTGTGTGTGTGTTTTTGTTTGTTTGTATGAGATATAGTAACGTTTGAATAAGACTCACGACTGATTCATATATTTTTCTAACACTCCGGATGACCAATTTGTTGTATCTTACCATTATACATACGCCCTGTCTCATGTATGCATATCATGCAATGTCGTCGCGACACTCGTACTACGTTATTCAGATTCCTGTCCCTGACAAGGTTTATCTTTTCCCACTTCCACTTATGTCGGCTGAGGTGGGACTGCTATGCTCTAGGGAGAGCCTTAAGGTTGCGGTTTACTTGCACTCAACTCACAACCAAGCGTACACACGAGAAGATGTTGGAATTAACTGATATTCCGTTAGGATTCTTATTAGATAGGGATCTATATCATATCATTTGAAGTTTATCCAATCTTTCGTATATTGTGTTTGGACAAATACGATATCAATAATTTGAATACAAAAGTTTAAATGTGTATGATCTGATACTTTTTACGTTAATATTTCCTATATTTTCTACCATAAATTTGCATATCAATGCTTCTCAAATCTTCATAATCCTCCAAAAGAAAAGATATATAGGGTTATCGCGTATTTAGAATATTGCGATTCTGACGCATCATGAATTCAGTCTTGATCACTTCCAGAACTTATATAAACAATCTGTAAATGACGGTTGGATTGAAGTTTGATTATGTAAGTAAATTTTTTGAGTTCTCTATCTTTTTCTTTTCCTAAGTTACATTTATTAATTTAAAATATATAGTAATAACCAATGAACGTTAATTATTAGCGAAAGTGGGTGGTGCAAGTGGACTTCATGTCCACAATTATGGTTTAGTAAGAAAATGCTGTGTTACCCCAAGTGTGTGTATATATCAGCAACTCTTCTTCAGTTCCAATGGGATAGATTTAATGAGAAAGTCTTCTCCATTTCGGATTAAGCCAAGTTCGTACAAGTCCTTAATTACAGAAGTTGTTAACTGTATTGGAATATCGAAGGGGTGATTATTAAATGTAATTGATTATCTGACTTTGGACACATTGGAATTCTAAGAGGTTTATATGAGTTCATTAATTAATCATCATATTAAATGGAAATCCTAGAAAGAAGATATAAGGCACTAATTGCATTTAGGTAATGATAAGTTTAGGAAAAAATAGTTCTAAAAAAAGACAGGTGAAATATTATGGGTGTCTAAATTAACAAAGGCCTTTTCACACAAAAAGATTTTCTCTTCACCACATGAAAAGAGGAGTCCTTAGCTTAATTTCCTTAATAAATTATTACTTGATTACCACACATGAAAAATAATAAGTTGTTAATATGGTGTACAATTCTTACATTAATCTAGCTTGCTTCTTTAACAATTAATTACTTATGATGTTTATTTAATAAAAATGGAAAACTATTGATTAAAATAGGGTTCTGCTCTAAATTAATGAATGCCTTATCGCGTTAGCAAATGCTGTGTCACTGTCTCATGACTCTCATCTCATCGTAAAGATAAGTCATTAATAGCATCAACAATTCTTACATTAACCTGATTATTTTTTAGCAATTTATTACTCGAATGTCATTTTTTTTCTAGAAAAAAGACAATGAAAACTATTGACTAAAATGAAAAAAATCACCTTGTAGGGATGATCCGAAAGTCAGCAACGGTCAAAAGACTTTTCAAAAATTGAAAACAAACTCGACTAGACTAGTATAGTATCACAGTAAGATGATAATACTCTTAACCAAATCTTACAAAATTCTGTTTCTATATCTCCCAAAATTTACTCCCATGCCTGTCATCACCTCACCTCCCACTTTGAAAACCCACAAATATTTCTCTCTTTGTCTATCTTCTGATATGGAGAACAAAGAAGACATGAACAGAAGTGATCATGGACTACCGTCTTGGATAAGTTGTGACGGGGAAATCATTAATAACATCAACAACGAAAACAAAAGATCAGACTTTGAAGAGTCGTCGACGCTCCACTTTGGGAAAAGAAGACGTGATATAAACATCAACAACAATGACGATGATGAAGATGGCAATCTTGCGCTTTGTTTATCGTCTTCTTACAACAGTAGTAGTAGCAATATTGCTAATACTACTTCAAGGAACAACAAAAACAACAAAACCACATCTTTAGACATACAGCTCTCACTTTCATTGCCAACCCCAATACCTCCACCACAAGATATCACTGGACAACAACCAGATCATCATCATCATCAGCAGCAAACCCTAATCTCACCACCACAATACATCACTTCTCAACAACCAGTTCATCATCATCGTCATCAAACGCTGATCCCACCACCACAAGATTCTACACAACAAGAAGTTCAAGATCATGGAATCCTAATTCCACCACCACAGGATATCACTTCACAGCAACAAGTTCTTTTTCATCATGATCACGGAACCCTAATCCTACCACCACAAGATATCGACACCCAACAAACTGCTTATCATCATCACGGAACCTTAATCCAACCACCTAATCAAGCTGTGATGGTTCCCTCTGCTTTCAGTACTGTCCAAAGCCCTATTTCTCATCACACACCTTTTGGTTACTGTACTACTGCCACTGCTAAAAGTGATAATTCTATGAATCACCACCAGCAAGAGGCTCCGATGTCAAGGGGATCCATGCCTCGCGCTCCACGCGTACGGCGCAACAAAGCGAAGTCTCGTCGAGAAGGGACAACCGAAAGCGTCCCAGTACTATACCCTTGGGCAACAGATAAACGAGCGACGGTGCATAGCCTAGAGTACTTGCGCTCCAAACAAATAAAGAGAATAAGTGGTTTGGTCCAATGTAAGAAATGCGACAAACAGTTCGAGATAGAGTATAACTTGGAAGAGAAGTTTGCTGAAATGGGCAGTTTTATTGCCCGATACAAAAGTACCATGCACGACAGGGCTCCCAGCGCTTGGCTCAATCCCGTGTTGCCCCAGTGCAAGTATTGCAATCTTGAAAATGCAGCAAGGCCTGTAATTACTGATAAGAAGGCCATAAACTGGTTGTTTTTGCTTTTGGGTCAGATGCTTGGTTGCTGTACTCTTGAACAGCTCAAGTATTTTTGCAAGCATACGAAGAATCATCGAACCGGGGCTAAAGATCGTGTTCTTTATCTTACATATCTTGGGTTGTGCAAGCAGCTTGATCCTGATGGCCCTTTTGATCGCTAAGTCATAATCAGGTTGGTTTTTGCTGTTGCAGAGGAGTAACAGAAATAGTAAGGTGCAGGATTAATGACGCTTGATAGATAAAACAACGCACCTGTTAATTAGTTAATTTGGAAGTTGGAGGTACTCTTTTGCTTTTTTAAATGTAATAAGAAGTAATTACAAGACTCCTGCAGCTACTTAATCTTTTTATAATGGTTCTTGTAATAACTACTATGAGGTCATTAATTGTGAGCAAATTGTCTCTAATTTCATGCATTCCTAATGGCATGCCAGTTTGATGCGTGTAGATCCGTGGAAATGAAATAGTTCGATCACAGTAGAAAGCTTGAAGCTTATGTCCTTACAGAACAAGAAAAAGTATCAATGGAAAAGTGTCCTTTTCTTCTGTCTATCGTTTGACTAGACTAACCTCTTATCATTAACATATGAACTTTTTTCCTTTATCCTCGATTCTCATACAAGACGGTGATACGCATGTTGAAATTTTCTGGTCTCATGCGTGCCTGTTTTTCTGATCTTCTGTATGACGAAAAATTCAATTTGGTAGAAAATGGAGCCTTCACAGGGAAAGCCGAAAGGCCTCCCACATTGCTGGTTAGACTTCCATTTGCTTTCTGACTTGTAGACTCGAGGAGCAGACTGCTGCGTTGGTTGCCTGCATAGATAATCATTTAGCTTTGTCTTCTCCTTTTATAGAATTAGCAAGTAAATATGACTAAATAGATCGAGGTTTAAAATTGCATCACAGTCGCATATTGTTATTGTAATTGCCGATTATGAGTATAAAGCTTCCTCCTTTATGTATATGATAAATACTTGCACCCTTATTCTTCTTATAATGTCCGAATGAGCCTATTAAAAGACATAAAGGAGGAAGACTCATTTAGAAAACAGTTAATAAGTGGAGAAGTTTTGAAAAAAGATGTGCTTTTGTATCTCAGGCAAGCCTAGTCAGACTGGAGAAATTGCCTCACCTTTAACGTACGTACTGATGCTTCACTCACCTATATCAATTGCATCACTCTTAGGCCGTTAAGAATGTGCATGCACTAGGAGGGCGGTTGGTGGTACTTGAGAATTAGTTGAGATCCAAAATTAATGTCTTAATTAACATTGTTGGAAGAGGTCTAGAATAATCATTTAGCAAGTGGTTTATATGGCTAAGATACAATGACACATAAAAGAAAGGGACCAGAGGATTTGAGGGCTTATAATTTAGGAAGTTATATACAAGGTTGTCCTTTTGTGTCCTAGTTAAGTTGCCTCGTAGGATTGGGGCAGTTATTTCATCTCCAGTGTACAATTGCTCGCTCACCTAGACTAGAGTTACATCAGTCTTGATCGTCAAAAGATTTATTCTTAAAGAGTGACTTGTAATATTTAAGAATCATTTTGGGTCCAAAAAAGAAGTATGTAGACCTATATTAATGATCACCTGACAACTACGTAATACATTAGAATATTTGGAAGATGTTACGTTTCTACGTTTTAAGTGAGTTGCCTAATTCCACTAAATTACCTCACCTTCAAGATATACTTGTCTTACTGACTTAAATTGGTTACATCAATCTTGGATGTTTAAGAATGTGTTTTCAGGGAACCATTGATAGTAGAAATTTATTTGAGGTTAATAATTAGTAGATCATGATTGGAGACAAGTGTTAGAAAAGGCTAAAATGATCACCTAACAAGTGATCAGTAACTAGGGAAGTTTTAGAAGAGGTTGTAGTTGAGCATTCCACGATACTTACCTCGCAGTACAAGGAAAGTTGCCTCCTCCAAAGCACAGTTGCCTCACTCACATGTACCAACTGCATCACTTTTCGGCATTTAAGGATGTGTGAATAGTGATATCTGAGGATTAATTTAAGGTCCAAAATTGGGTCATAATGGAAGATAATTGTTAGATGAGTCTTAATATAATCACGTAACATGTGGTTAGTAAGTTGGAAAGTTTAAAAAAAGGTTATGCTTTTATGTTGAAAATAAATTATCGCACTGAACTACGACACTTGCCTCATTTCCAAGCCACATTTGCCTCACCGAGACCAGTTACTTCACTCCTGGATATCCAAAGGTGTGTTATTTAAGATTAGTATTTTAAAATTAGTGTGGATCTAAATCTAGTGTGTCTTGATAAGAAAGAAGTATTGGAATAGACCTACATCGCTTGCTTATCAACTTGGTAGTAAGCTTGTATGTTTTAGAAGAGATAATGATTTTGATATCTAGATGAATTATCTCACTCCAGTAGCTCGCTGACTCAATTTTTTTAATCCCCTAATTTAGTTATCTCACTTACTTATGATACTATCACTTTTGGACATGTAACTGTTAGTTCTTAGAGAGTGATTGCGGCAATTTGGAAAGTAGTTGAGGTCTATTATAGTTGCCTTACTCTATTAAAATTGATACACTATATAGGCTTATTATATCAAATAGCTGTTACTGCTCTTATAGCAAATCATCAATCCTTTTGTTTTTTGAAGATACAAGATGATAGACAATATTTAAGGTTGAATACTTACAATGTTTTGGAATCTTTAAACAAAACAAAACAAAACATTCTAACACTTTTCTTTATTTTATTTTAATAATATTTATTACATCAATATGAGTGCTAAGATACTAGGCATGTTTTAAGTTAGAATATAATAGTGCATATATCTTTCTAGTTCCATAAGTTTAAAATTTATATGATATATAAAATTTATGTTGGTCTTTAGATGACAGTTAATAGCATTATAAATTGTGTATGCATGAATCTTAGACTTTTTTTAAAGCTTAATGAATACTAATATATGATTGTGGAAAATGCAAATAAGACGATTATAAAACAATCATAATGACAGTAAAATAAACTAAGGGAAAGAGAGGCAAGATTGATTTATAATGGTTTAAACAAATAATCTTTGCCTTATATCCCCTCTTAAATGCCACTTTGAATTTATTATTGTCTTCCTCAAATGAGTGAAGAGGAACTCTCCGTGCAAAATATATTCTTTGCTATAAATGAAGGGGAACCCTTACAATCACATTACTTAGCTTTGAGTGAAGAAACCCTTTAAATTTTTTGTTCAACTTGAAAAGGAACTTTTATAATATGTATTTCAATAATTTACTAACACAATCATATATAATTCAAAATATCCTTTTCTTGCTCACACTAGTAGACTAGGGCTTAATATATATTACTTAATATACAAGTGCTTATAAAAACTCTATTTAGTCTTTTAAATCTCTTAACAACTCTCCAACATACTAAGGTTTTTCCTTGAACTTAATTGTTATCTATTTATCCTAACAAATTTTAAGTGATCGATAGGTACACAACTTAGTTATTGTAACAACTAATTTTGTAACACATTTGGTTAACTAATCTATTGTCTTCAATTATTTGGTGTTCCTTCGGTTAGTATATCAATTGGCCAAACCTTTAGCTAGACATCTAAACTTCCATTATGTCTAGTTCTAAAACTCCATTAACTAGATGACCAAAATCTTTTAACTAATTAATTCTTTATCAATTGGGACAGTGGTTAGTCAAACACCTAGTTAATGTTAAACTATGCATTTTTTTCACTTTAAAACATTTTATCATTTTAGCCGATATTAATTTTTCAGCTAGTAGATGTCCTATAAAAAATAAGTTGAAATCTTCAAGTCTTTTTAAATTATTAAACACTTCTTTAACTAAAAGTTTGATTCAAATTAATTTCAAAAGTGTCTAAAATATTATTTTGATTATCAAGAGAGCTTTCTTTAAAACCTTTCCAAATTTTCTTTTAATTATGACAAAATACATGCAATATTACTAATATGCAAATAACTATGCATTAATTCGCCCTTTAACCATTAAAATACTCAAGATAAGATTTCAAAAAAGATTACAGTTTTTTTATCATCTTTAGTGAAACTTGACAGGGATTATTTTAGTTTATTGGTCTCTTTATTTAATTCTCATTCTCACACAATTAAATATATCATATTGTCATTTCCAACTATCATATTCTTAAATCTATGTCATGCATTTCACATTTCACATTTCTATTTCTCATTCTTAATCATGCATACATCTAGTAGTTTTTGGCTTTTCTATATATGGAAGATATTTTCTTCGTTTTCATCTTCATTACCTCTAAATATTCAAGAACATCGTCATACGATAATTTATCCCTACAATCATTATATTTTTTTATAAGAATAGGAGTTAGAGGGTACCTCATTATGG
This sequence comes from Erythroxylum incrassatum, assembly GCA_026546855.1. NCBI lineage: Eukaryota > Viridiplantae > Streptophyta > Magnoliopsida > Malpighiales > Erythroxylaceae > Erythroxylum > Erythroxylum incrassatum. Next base: position 35,296,516 of record JANVCL010000214.1, on the reverse strand, counting down.
TTAACCATAAAACATATTGTCGCAACTTCATTTTTGAATGTAGCTATAGGAGCTTTCTCCTTATTCCTCAATTAATTATTCTTTTTCTTTATGATGAGCTTTATTTTATCCTCATCACTTTTATTTACAGACGTCTCTTCTTTATCACTTTTCTCATCCATGAAGACTTTGAAGAGAAAAACCATTTTTTCGAAGTCGTTTCCTCTTCACACAGCTCATTTATTCACATCTTAAAGGTGAGAAGTGATTCGATTAACTCTTCTAATGCAGGTGATTAAATCTTTTGCTTCTTGAATGGTCCTGACCTTTGCTTCTAATGCCTTTGGTGAAGACCTAATCAACTTTTTCACCAAATTAAGGTTGGAAGTCTTATCAAGACCACCCTTAAGAGTATTAATAATATAAATGAAGTGAAAATACATACTAGATATTGATTAATTGTGTTCCATATGAAAAAGTTCATATTGATGCACAAACATATAGTTACATGGCTTTTTTTCAATTAAGCAATGCTTCATGTGTAACTTTAAGTGTACATATCCCTTTAGTTGTCTCACACATGCATACTATATTGAACTTTCATACCCCCTAATGAGTGTATATGCTTAATTCATTAGATTTGAATTGTTGTGAATGTGGAAAAATGGATTGTGATGTATGATCATGTTATGCCATTGAAATGTATCATAGCATTTTGTATAAATAAAAAGAGGAAAAAACATGAGAATATGAAAATGTATGGAAATGCATTGAACATAAATTTGCTTGTGATTGGGCAAGAGAGAAACCTGTTTCGTTAGTCACGTGCACGTTGACTTATAGCCTTCTCTCGGCTACCCCCTTGAGGCCACGAGATCCTGAGAATTTGGACTTGTTTTCTTCACGGTGTAAACTTCGGTTTCTTTGTTTCATTCCATGGAACTCTCGAGCCATTTGTTGGGCATTGCATCTATGAATTGTTAAGTTGATGCATACATGATTTGTATTATTGTGAATTGGTTAAGAACTATGCTTTTCTTAAATTTAATAAGAATTTTCAATGACAAATGAATAATTTTAGTGGTTTTGCTAGTTATCAATTATAAACTCTTGGAAAATTGCATTTGACTTCTCTCCTGTTTTGCATACTAAGGACACTCTCTGGCCATGTGCCCCTTCTCTCCACATTTAAAACAAGCTCCAGCTAGCTTGTAGCATTCCCCTTCATGAAACTTGCCACAATGAACACACTTAGGGATGAATGACTTGTCCCCTTCTCCCTTTCTGTTGCCTCCTACCGTAGAGGCTTGATGAGAATAAGTAGGAGTCCTCATCTTTCTGGACCTACTTGCACCACTGCTCCTCTCCTCATACTGCATAGGGAAGCTCCTAGCACTCCTCTCTGGCATAGGAGTACTAGTACTACATCCCCTCTTGAACTACTCTCTCCCTTTTCTCTTTTTGTTCATAGCACTCTTTATATTCTCTATGTTTTCAACCCTCAGTGCTGCTTCAACTAGCTGTTGAAAATCACAAAAGTTCTGCACCGCTACCTTCTCTTTGATGGCTAAATGCAAGCCTGATTCAAACCTACAACACTTAGCTGCCTCACTCATCATCATCTCAGCTGCATACTGGGATAGTTGTGTAAACTGACGCTCATACTCCCTCAACGTCATCTCCCTCTGGGTGAGACTCAGAAACTCCCTTTGTTTCTGTTGAATATAAACCTCAGATAGGTACTTCTTCTTATACACCTCTAAGAAGTCCTTCTATGCCAGCACTGACGGTCTCATCTGGCTTTCTGGCACACTCTCCCACTAATGTAGAGCATCTCCTTGAAGCAAACTAGTAGCATACACCACTTTCTTATCATCCTTGCAATCCATTTGTTCCAACACCCATTATGTTTTTCTCAACCATGTCTTAGCTTCTTGTGGATCAGTGGTACCATAGAAGTCCACTGCTCCATACTTCCTCAACTTATCAAACGGTTTCCCTTTCTTCACTGGAACCAGAACAAAAGGCTGTGACATCTGACCCATAGCCCGGACAAATGCCTGAGTAAAGGCTTGGAACATCCTTGGATCCAATGGAGGCACTTGCTCCTGCAAAACTGGCGACTCCCGCGTTGGGGACTGAGAGGGATCATTACCTTGCCCTACAGAATCCTCAACATTTCCTGGGGCTACTGACTCATCTGTACTCTCCTCTCTTGATGAAGAGTCAAATGCAACTGATCCTTGCAGAACTCCTTGTGTACTTCTACGAGGTGGCATCTTACTCCATCAAATAGAAACACTAAGGATTAGATTACAATTCGCTTTAATCTTATTTCCTACTTGTATGCATGATATGCATGTCATTTAATGCAACCCATCAAGTCGTAATGCAACAAATAATCATATAACATAGCAATTCATACTATTATGCATTCTAAGCCTAGGAAAAAGCCTAATCTCTGATACTAAAAGATGTTGGACCCCATTTCCAGAGCCCAACTATCGGTTCCTGACACTGAAGAACGTTAGGCCCAAGCCCCAACCCCCAAGGCTGAACTCGGGGTGACCCATCGGGACAATGTTATGAAATAAAAGTGGAAAGGATTGCAATTAAAATAATCTTAGTGTGGTAGAAAAGGAGTTCTCCGCGGCATAAGCCATTCCTAGTCGCGGCAAAGCCACAAAAAGGGGAGTTCGTCGCAGCATACCAATGCAAGTTCACCACGGCGACCACTTGCTTCCCTGTGGTGAAAATCCCAAAATCAGAAATCTGACATCCAATATTCAACCATTCAAACAAACACATTGTAACATCCCGCCCCTATTTCGGGTTAGAACCCTAAAATTTGATGCATGTGAGCTATGGGGCTGGGTTTAAATGAAATTAGAGGAAATGGTTATGATTGTATTTTTATTTAAAGTGGTTAAGGATTAAATGAGGGTTGGAAACTTGGAAAAAAAATCGTTGAAGAATGTTGGTATGGCATGTGTCCGTTAAACGAACACGGAAGTCTACTTAACGGACAGTCTCGGATGTCAGATTACCCTCAAGACAGGATGTGTTCGCTAAACAGACACGAGAGTCCGTTTAACGAACTGGTTGGAAGGCTCATGTCCGTCAAACGGACATACAGGTCCATGCAGGTCCGTTTAACGGATCTTCTCGGGAGAAATTAGAGCGCTTGGTGGTTTCATGTCCGTTTAACAGACAGGAAGGTCCGTTTAACGGACACTCTCGGGTGATTTTGGGTTGCTTAGCCAATCTGTGTCCGTTTAACGGACATGTGTGTCTGTTTAACGAACATGCTTGGGGCTACTTTGGTAAATTGCAATTTTGATCGTTTAAATTTGGTACATGTGGCCTTAAGTGAGTTTTTGATAAAAATGCATCATA
>JANVCL010000214.1:35232385-35242606 GCA_026546855.1 Erythroxylum incrassatum | reverse complement strand
TATAAAGATGTTACCCACACTACATGCATACTTAAAACACTCATTTCATGCATTAACCTCCAAATATCATTGTAAAATATGTAACACAACTTACTACATTCACCGCCAATTCCTCATTTAATAATTCTAACGTCCAATCAAAGTTTGGGATCCAACACTATAGTGGTGCAAATCCCTATGACTTGTACACCTACTTAAGTTGTTGTTCCACAAATTATTGAAACACATAATAATCATAAAGAATAGAAAATTAATGAACTTGTTTATAATGAAATTGAACATGAAGTAAATGAACCTGTAATAGAAGAATCATAACAAATAGCATTAAGAAGGTCTCAAAAAGAAAGAAAGACCAACTATTTTCTAATAATTATAAGGTATATCTATGTGAGTCTAAAAATGACTTGAGAATTAATGTCATAAGCCATGAACAATGAAAATTTTGATAAGTGATTAGATGCTATGACAGATGAGTTTCAATCTACAGAACATAGTGGTGTTTGGGATCTTATGGAATTTTTAGACGGTTATAAGAAAATTGGTCGTTAATGTGTCTTTAAGACCAAAAGTGATTCTCTTGGTAACATACAACGTTACAAGTCCAGATTAGTTGCTAAAGGTTTTATCCAAAAAGAGGCATTAATTACAAGGAGACCTTATCACCAGTCTCTAAGAAGGATACATTTAGAATTGTTATGGCTTTGGTGACTCATTATGGTCTAAAGTAGCACCAAAAGGATGTGTAAATAGCCTTTCTGAATGGAGAAGAACAAGTCTATATGGACTAACCAATTGGGTTCATAAAGCCTGGAAAGGAACACATGGTATGTAAACTGAAGAAGCCAATATAGGGACTTAAACAAGCTTCCTGAAAATAGTATCTTAAATTTAATGATATTATTGTTTCTTTTAGATTTAAAGAAAGCACTATTGATCGATGTATATATCTAAAGATTAGTATAAGTAAGTTTATTTTTATGGTATTATATGTTGATGATAACTTACTTACAACTAATGATCTTGGTCTATTCAATGGAACTAAGAAATTTCTCTCTAGTCATTTGGAAATGAAAGATAAGGGTGAGGCGACATTTGTGATAGAAATAGAAATATTTGTGATAGATAACAAAGATTGTTAGGTTTATCTTAAAAATAATATATAATAAAGTGTTAGAGAGATTTAGGAAAAGTGTTTAACATCACCAATTCCAATTTAAGGAAAAAAATTAGCCTTATACAATGTTCGCAAAGTAACGTAAAAAGGAAACAAATGGAATCAATTTCATATAAGTTTGTAGTTGTGAGCCTATTGTATGCTCAGACATGTACGAGTCTAGACATAAGTTTTGCAAGGGGGATATTGGGAAGATACCAAAGTATGGATCATTAGAAAGATCCAAAGAAAGTTCTGAGATATTGCTAGGGAACTATAGAACACTTGCTTACCTTTAGGAGGTCTGATCACCTCGAGGTGATATATTGGATATTAAGATTCAGACTTTGTTTACTGTGTAGTTGTAAGAAAATCTACTTTTGGCTACGTTTATCTATTAGTTGGAGAAGCCATCTTATAAAAGAGGGTGAAACAGTTTGTAATTGTAGCATTCACTATGGATATTGAGTTTGTGACATGCTTTGAGGCCATGATTCAAGCTAAATGGCTGCAGAACTTTATTTCAAGGTTTATAATTTTTGTAAGTATAGCAATGCTGCTAAAAAGTTATTTTGATAATTTTGCAACAATTTTCTTCTCTAAGAACAACAAGTATTCGAAAGGTGCTAAACACATGGAATTGAAATACTTTGCCACTAAAGAGGAGATTCATAAAATTAGAGTGTCAATAGAACATATTAGCACCGATCTTATATTAGCTAACCCTTTAACAAAAGAGTTACCACCTAAAGTGTTTTTTGTTCATGTAAAGAATATGTGCATTATGTGTGCTGATGATTATTAGACAATAATATTGTATCGACTCTTATTATATATTGGACATTCTTTGCTTATTAATGAACGCGCTATTTCCAATTTCTGTTTTCTTCTTTACGTATTTGATTGGAATGCATACTGTTGAAAATCGAGATGAATGGTAAATTCTGTTATATACTTCCAATTTATAATCATGATTAAGTAGGGGCGCTAGCATATTGGTACATGGAAGAGAGTACATTAAATTAATAATATATGATCACCATTACTCTTATTAATCTTATAGTTGATTATGATTAGTAATGATACCAATGTATATGAATGATAACTATTGCATATTATGATTACTTGAATTATTTACCCAACATATTGCATAAAGTCACATGATTAAAGTAGGAAAATGTTAGAAATTAATCCTTTAAGCGAAAGTTGAAGATTTAATAATTTATTAAATAAGTTGTCTTCTCACAAAATTACCATAATTAAGTGAGATATAAAGTTTAAGTAAAGAGACAAATTGAATAAAGAGCTTACTCATAATCATTTTGGCATTATTGAGCAATAGTGAAAGATTAGTATTTGAAAGCTTTATCTTTATATATGAGAATAAAATTATGAATATTTGTGAATTTTGTGATTTCTAGATCCTATGATATTGATGAAAATTATGCTTATCGCTTGCACCCTTTAGACCAGTTCACAGAAAAATATGGGATTGGGAGAGGAATGTGATAATAGCAGCCAATTTTGATGCCGACAAGCAAAGTTAAGGTAACTTGCAGATTTAAGCAGGCTAACTCAAATGCGACATGATATGGTTGTTGAGTGCAAGCAGTGTATTCAGCTCGCAAGTGGAGAAAAGGAAAGGAGTTTATTATTTACTTAGAAGAATTGGCGGGATCTCAGAATCTTATGCCCAAGTATTGTAATTCTTTACGCTGCAAATCAGACTTTGGTAGTATCTAATTTAACGTATAAGTTACATTCTCAGGGTCGAGGTTGTGACAGCACTCAACATTAGAGAATCTTCTAAGGAGCTCGAGCCTTGCGTCAAGCACGATGGGAGAGTCGAATCACTTCTGTGACTTGAAATGGAAGAAGTATCATCTTCCCTGAACAGGAGCGTACTACATATTTAATCTTCCCTCAACATACAGCTCCTATAAGGCTCATGACATCTCCAAGAAATGGCTGAACGACCAGCACTACTGTATTAATAATTATGTACCCTCTTCCTCCTATAGGTGCTTGCCAATATCTATACTATAATCAACAAAATTCATTAGATTCCACTCTTCATAGCAGAAGCAAGCAAGCAAGAAAATGAAAATAATCGATATAAAGAAGAGAGCTCTAGCTCTAGCTCTTACAAGAAAAGAAATTATAGCTTCCAAGAACGCAGAATATTGGCCATTGTCTTCAACCAAATTGTATCTAAGATTCCATTGAGCAGATGAATTGACGTTGATGATCCGTTACCCTAATATACCCAGACCAAGCAATAGCAATAACAATACAACTCCACTGTGACTTAACCCATGAATTATCTCCCAGTCAAAACACCACCAGCATTTCGTCCCATTTTCTCACAACAATAAAGAAGACAATTGGCTACCAAAAAAATTATAAAAAACAACTAATTGTTCAAAAAGCGTTGCCTATATATAGTTAATTGTAACTTTTTTGTTTCTTTGCATAAAACATCACCAAATTTTCATAACTGACTATTATATGTGATGTTTCCAAAAATCAAGCAAAAGGTATCACCTACAAAAATATTTTGCAATTCAAGCATTAAAAAATATAGCTAAAAATTAAATATCAGTCCATGATGATGGAAAAAATTTTGGCGCCAAATAAATTAGCAACAAAAATAAAACGTAATCAATAGTTTTAATCTACGATTTTTCTCTTCGTAGTTATATAGTATTTATTAGCTACATTTTTCATAACCTAGTTAAATGTTATTTGCTATATTTTAATAATGTAGCAACTTATTATTTTTTACGTTTTTAATTTATGATATTGAACAATATGTTTTGTATATAATGTATCAATATATTTTTTGAGGTGAATTATTTGCTTATTATTATAAAATTAAATATTCAAAATATCGAATACTGTATATATAAAGTAAAATTATATAAATATCATTAAATTGAACAAAAAAAGAATATAACATTAAAGGATGATTATTTGTTCCTACACAACATATTAATGTCAAGTTGGGCAATTCTTATATATAACACAATAAGTAAAGAGATCACTTCATAAATTAGAATATGTCTAACATAGCTGTGGCCAAGGTCTTTCACGTAGCCGAAATGAGTATCAAGTATTGTATCACAAATGTCTTTTACACTGGGTTCATTCCCCTCAGACATAGACTTTTCTAATAATTCTTGCATCTCTAATTAACAATTGTGTGTGATCAACAACCTCAGGCAATACTTTCTCAAAAATCTGTAAGCATAAGAAGAAATATAACATTAGTTTGAAAGCAACTAGCCCAGTACAATACTCAACTAATGCCTAACACCAGGGCCGTTCCTATAGTTTTATAGGCCTGGGGCGAAATGAAAAAAAAGGGCCCCAATAAATTGACAATATACTTAAGTTTACATATTTGTATGAAACATAAATGACTCAATTTATAAATTTACGTAACCAACTAAATATTAAATGATTATAACACTAACAAATACATAGAGGATCGTAATTTATAAAAAACAATTTCTCCGTGCATTTCTAGATGTAAAATCTTTAATAATATTATCAAGATCAATATTTTCCAACATATCTTTCTCAATACATAACATAGCTAAACCATTTAACCTTTCTTGTGATGAAGATAACATAGCCAAATCATACATAACATATATTGATGAAAATAAAGAAATTAGAAGGTAAAAATATACTTAAATATTTCAAGATTATTTATAAGCATGGGAAACCACAAATTACCTACACTAAAAAAACATTACGTTAACATTAAAAGTCATTAAATAACTTTATAACAATGACTTTAACATTTAGAAAGTGAGAGGGGTTGAGGGGGGGCCCTTATAGGGGCCCTGGGCAGGTGCCCCGCTGGCTCTTGCCCAAAGCCAGCCCTGCTCAGATCCTCTATCCCAAAAATTATGTATCAACTCTGTCTCATTTGATCTCAACCATTCATTTTTGTGGATCTCACATAAATAAATGGTTGGGATCAAATGAGACAAATTTAGTATACAATTTTTGAGAGAGAAGATCATGTTCCGATTGATCCATATATAGATGCTTCAACTACTAATTTCAGTATTCTTGAAAGAATTATACAAACGAGTAGGAAGTATGCATTAACTTCATTTCAATTAAATATGTCCATAAGTCTTAGATAAAGTATGAAAAAAAAGTTATGTGTAATAGAAGACATTGTTCGTGTGGTACCCAATAAAGGTGCCTGGAAATACTATCACAAATATGATATGATCTGTTTCGATAATGATCACTTTCTTTTATGACTTGCCTACACTTGACTTTTCCGTGACATTGAAATTTAGAGTAAAGAGGAGATACCTACTCGTTTATAATTCAAACTTTCATCAAAGAAAGTACTAACTTGTATTCTTTTCTACTGAAAATGACTTTTCCAATGAATCTACTTTTCAAAGGAATACCTGCTTGAACGTAATACCTAAGGAAATAGGAAAAATAATAATAAATCAAATGGCACGTGCATAATTACGTTGTTATATTTGCTAATCCGCTTGAGTTTTTCATAATTAACGTCTTGCACTTGTATTGTATTTTTTATCACAAATTCAAACCCAGTAGGCTTGGGTTGTAGCCTGTCTTATCTTTACTTGTTGCAAAGGAGTTGGTGAGTGATAGTTAAGTCAAAAGGGGAAGTATTTTTGAGTAAGCTTTATCTATGTGAGACTGTTCTTAAAAGAAATGACAGATAGAAGAATATATTAATTTATTTTTAACTTTATTTCAAGATTTAGAATTTTAAATTAAATCGTTTCCTGGTACTAAAACCTTGAGATATTATAATTTCACCTTTTATGTTTATTTGATTTATTTATCTATTTTATGTTTATTTGATTTTTTAAATATTACTTTTCCGATTCTGCACTTTAGCATACTAACGACGACCATGATTTACTAGTAACCTTTTTAGTGACAAGACAAAATAGAAGTCACATCTTATGTGGCTGTCGCTGTCTGTAGATGCATTTGCAATTTGCAGAAAACAAGTTGAGGTTTTGGAGGCATTAAGCACTTATCCCCACTTCCCACATGCTCTTGAAGAGCTACCTTAGGTGTTCCTTAATTCAACCTCACGTGCCTTTGAATTACTTTCCGCAATCTTAATTACGTTGAATTTTCTTTATTGTGTATAGTATTCTAATATAATTAATTATATTATTGTGTTGTGCAATATTTCTAGAAATATAACTAAATTATTTATTTTTCATAATTTATATTCATCTCTTAATCTCAAAGAAGTCCCCATTTTTCATAGAATTTTGATTATTGAAAAATGTTCTTTTTCTAACACAAAAAACAATAGATTCTTGGGAGTATAATAACTAATGTTTGGGAATAAATTACTAGAATTTTTTTTCATTTTAATGTTAAGATTATTTATTTTTCAATAAATATTTGCTTATAAAATATGATCAGTTTTTTTTAACAAAAATTATTTTCTTACTTTAGCAAAGAAGAATTGATTATTTTTTCAACCTTTTTCTTTTAAATTTAAGATAACCTCAAGTAATATCACCGTCACTTTCAAACAAGTAGCGCCAATTAATTGGGGCTAAATTTTATGTTTCGCTTATGATGTTCTTATCTATTCAATTAAATCTCATCCACGTATTTATGCAAAGTTTAAATAAATATGTGGATGAAATAAAATAATATAAAATTAGAACATTATAATATAAAAAGAAGATTAGCCAACATGCAAGCTTTACCTTAATTTGTTGTCCTATTTCGTAATCAGCTTAGATTCCTTTTTTCCATTTATTAAGATATACGATTCATTTCCAAAAAAAAAGATATATGATTTAATCGAGTTTTAAGTACCTATTGGGGGCTTGAAACTGCAAAATGTCTGAATGATGGATGTAACCTACAGAGACAGTTTCGCAACATGTTTATGTACGATGCTAGAAATTAAAAAGAAACGAAATATTTGGCGTGTGGGGAAAGAAGTCACGAGCTAGTTATGATTGATTTAGAAAACAGCTTTATGAATCTTTGAATTTTCAAGTGATTCCAATACGATGATGTAATGTCTTACTTCATGCTATTCAAGCCTAAACTTAGATTAGTTGACAGTTAGCCCCTTTTAGTTAATCTTGTGAAATGTGTCGATTGATGAGTGTTATAAGGGAAAATAAGAAGTAAATTAAGGGATTGGAATCTAATTAGTACTTAAACATGAGGTGCAACCCAAATGCTGAAAGAACAAAGTTAGTTGTTGTAATGAAAAAGAAAAGGAATATGGAAGTAATGAACATTAGCAATAAAGTCCGAATGTTTTACTGGATCAACTAATCTTTTTTTTTTTTTTGATACAGAAGAGGCAAATACAAAAATTAAAGACCAATAAAGGCAATTGCATGCGCATCCGCGTGTAACAAATAAATCATGCCAAACAGGCGAGTAGGCTACACACACTTGTCATGTACCGTACCCGAGCCTAGATAAGCTAAGAAATCAACGTGCTGATTACCTTCGCGAAAAACATGGGTTACAGTAAAACTCGACAAGGCACCGAGGTGAGATCTGATCCGTCAATTGCACTGTTATTACTTCATTACTCATTAGACGAATCCCTTAATAATTAAAAAATATTATTTTAATAACCTCTCACAAACTTCGTTTTTTAAAAATAGCTGTCGAATCTCTAAAGTAAAGAATTAATCTAATCTACGAGGGTGGTTGCTCCATGTAGTCGATGAAACGCTACATGCCTAGAATATAAAGTTCGGTTACAGCTGGGCAATCAATATCAATAATTGATCATTAAAGTGCGTAATTTGGCCTTCACTACAGGAGACAAAACGTATTAACAATATTTTCTTAACGGGTAGAGATCTATTAACAAATTAGATTAATAGGATCTGTTTATTATTACAAATAATATGTATGTGCATTGTCAAAAACCATGCAGATAGATAAATATTCAACTAAGATTCCCATTAGACAACTGCATATTTAATTATTGGAAGTTTTGGTCACTAATGATCATTAGAAAAAAGTTCGGTTACAATGGTTTATGTTCCACACACCATGGCCAATAATAAGAACATCGCTATGTGTGGGTGTACAAACCATCAACTGTAGCATAAAAGGATTAGATTGAGTTGCAACCTCAGATCTTCCATCATGAGTTGCTTGCATCAACGTGGAATTGATAATAACCAAGAAGCTAAAAATTCCAAGGAGATGGGGACAAGTGCAATGCTCTCCTCTGTTCTCTGAACCTTGTTTTGTGATAAGAAACTGAAGTAGGACTCCCAATGGGGGACCATCCATTTTACATTACATGTGATTTTATGGTGGCCATTTTTGTCACTTGACCGTTACAACGTTCCAAAGCTAAAAGTAGCTCGCTCCACTACCCATTTGGTGGCACCTAGACCCGTCTCGTGGTGGGATTGGGCTGGTTGATAGGTGTAAGATGTGACCCAACTTGAAGTGGTGTAACTGTGGATGCTGTTTATTTGAAACCACGCTTTTTAGAAAGAACTGCTAAATTGAGTTCTCGTTTAGGACTAACATTTACATTCATAATTACGATTTATTATATAAATACGAAAAATGATAATTATAATTGTAATTAAAATAAATTACAATCACAAAGCAAATTGTAATCATAATTATAAAAAGTGCAATTGACAAAAAAAGTTTAACGGCGCATTAATAATTGACCAAAATATCCCTGAGATTTATTTTATTGGATCAGCTTATATTATTCAAACCAATTAGCACCAAAAAGATATCAATGAATAATCAGAATAATTGGTCAAACAAATACTTGGCAGGCTACTACTTACTACGGCCTACAGTAGTTATTTTGGTTATAAGTGCCTTTAATTTCAACATCAAAGAACCAACTTGTCACGACTTCTAGCTGTTCCCATTACGGCAGGACCATGATTTTAGCCGGTACTGGTCACTTACCACAATCAATGTGATTATCACAGCACCATCGTTTAATGCCAAGAAAATTTTGGCAAACACCACCAAAAGATGTGGACATTAAGGGTTGATTTGGACAGAACACCAAGAGAAAAACAACGATCTCTAATCATCAATCAGATCTGTTGTTCTGTTCCTATGCTGTTCCGTAATAAAAACGTCGACGTTTTTTATTAAATCAAACCTCTCGGCTTTAAGCCAAGCCGATGCTCCTCGATCTGCTGTTCTGCTTCGCGCTTCACTTATTCTTTTTTTTTGGCCAAAAGCGCTTCACTTATTCGATCTAATAAAATTAATCTTCTTAACTCCTTCTATCCTCCTTTTGCGTTAATCCTCCTTTTGCGCTAATTCTTCTTTGAGGTATTTTTCCTCTTTTGCTTTGGAGTTGCCGCACCTTCTCTTCTTGTTTTTTTCCAGTTATTGATTTCAAAGTAGTGCATCGCATATTTTCATTCCAGATTGCCGCACTCTTCTTTTTTGTCGAAAAATTCCAGTAGTATTTTCCAGAGGTTTTCTAATCCTAGGCTGAGGCTGCGGTATCCTTGTTTCTTCTTGTTCGATCTAATAAAATTAAAACGTCGATGTTGTGCCTATTCTTTTACGGCGATACCATTTGTGCAGAACGAAAATTGCGTTGGCTGAATAGAAAGTTGGGGTTTGGCGCAGCACTCGCTTGACTCTTTGAGGTGTTAAACAATTATAGATCTACTTTATTATTTTTTATTGGTAAAAATCCCTCTTACCTACTTTACGTGTTCCAGAAGAGTGTGGTTCATTTTTTCATAAAAGTGACAGATGTTCCCTTTTTTCATAAAAGTGACAGATAATTTTTAATTTTTAACATTTGTTTTTTTTTATTTTTGCTTCAGATCAATCGTAATAATTTTATGGCGGGTGCATCTTCGTCTTGTCGGCAGTTAAATTTTGAAGATAGTAATGAAGTTGGCAGGGGTGAAGGTGAAGATAAGCTTATAGCTGTCATGAGTTTAAACAGTAATCAAGATTTGCAAGGTACCTGCTCATTTGCATCAAAAGGATTAATACCAAAAATTGGAATGGAATTTGAGACAGAAGAAGATGCTTACCAA
>JANVCL010000214.1:35202741-35232285 GCA_026546855.1 Erythroxylum incrassatum | reverse complement strand
GCACTTGCTATTCTCTCACATCACAACTTAAATGTTATACACTAGGAAGGTAATAATAAAAACCCCATGCGACTAATGATAATGACAATAAAAATACCTTATGTGGTTGGGCAACAAGCCTAGACTGCTAGCAATCTTGACTAGATCAACTAGAAAAAGATACAATGAGTCAGAAGCACTTATCGATATCAGAAGAAGATTGCTTCTAGTCATTAACGGACATGTGGCAGAATATTAACTAGAAAAAAATAGAGAATTAATTAGTTATTTATAGTAGCACTTTTTCTCTGTATTGAACTTAATTTTTGACGAAATACAATTCTGATCTTCTGCCACAAATTCCATAGTATGATCACTCAAGAAATTCTACTGCAGTCATTTCAGGGAAGATAGTATTTTATTATTCTACAAAGGAAAGAAAAGTTTGAAGCACCGTAGCAGCCATTTTAGACAAGAAAGTCGACCTGAAATATAGGATCCAAAAAAAAACCCTTTTTCCTATCAGTTCAGAGTTGCACAGTAGTGAACTAGGAAAAGAAAGGTGTGGAAAAAACCATGTTAATAGATAAAAATATATATTTATACAAGTTCTCTAACGATTAACAATTAATGAGGTTTTTAGAGCAAAATCCATGACACATAGAGAGTAACTTATGTTTATCTAAAAATGGAGGCCCAAATTAGAATTGGACGGTGACAAAACCAAAGCAATTATATTTAGCATAAGCTTTCATAATATCCCTTTGAAGTGTTAGATAGCGAAAAGGCTATGGTATATTACTACTTCATTGGGTAAACCATTATGCCTAGATACCCAAACCTCTAAGATGAGTAGGTTGTGTGGGGGGAGGGGGTTGGTGTCTTGAGTTAGTGCCTAATATAAAGTTAAATGAACGCGGCGATATCGTGAGAGTAGAAATCCCACTTTCTTACAACCAAAAGCCTACAACATAAAACAAAACCTAGAGACCTACAAGAAGAAAGTTCAAGTCTGTAAATTATAATGTGGGATGAGGTGGGACATAAGTTGCATGCAGTAGGTGTTAAGAATTTGATGTCATTTATTGCCGTTAGTTATGCTCTGTTTTACGTGAGTTATGCTTTGTTTTACGTGGGTCATGTTCCAACTAGTAGTTGTAAGGTTTCCTTGTATTTCGGTTTGTTTATTCATGGCTGTGCTTATTTAAGTGGCCAATACTGTCGTCAATGGATATCAAGTATTTCTTTTCTTAAAAAACTGTGGTTTATTTCTCACCCAAAGATAAAGTTGTTAACGTTAACGTCAGTTGCAATTGTTGGGACCTATCATTGGTATCAGAGCATGGGAACTAACAAGGAGCGTATTGAGCAGTTAGAGTTTGGACTTGCTGCAGTTCAAGAAGGACTACAGCGAATGGAGGAAGCTCTCAATCAGATTTCGACTATGTTGGTCGTTAATCAAGAGAACTCCAACCATGGTACTCCACAGCGAGAAGGAAATGATGGGGGTCGACAAAACGTCTCCTTCAAATCAGTAAGGTGGGAATTCCCTCGATTTGCAGGGGATGACCCAACCGAGTGGCTCAATCGCATCGAACAATTCTTTGAATACCAAGGTACTCTTGAAACTCAAAAGGTTTCCATCGTAGCTTACCACCTTGAAGGGGAAGCAAATCAGTGGTGACAGTGGCTTCATCGGACGTTACAAGAAGAGGGACATGTGATTTCATGGGAGAGGTTCCAAGAGGAATTATGGGCTCACTTCGGACCATCAGACTGTGAAGACTTTGATGAATCTCTCTCAAAGATCAAACAACTGGGGACATTACGAGACTACCAACGTGAATTCGAGAAGCTTGGCAATAAGGTTCGTGGATGGACACAGAAGGCATTGGTTGGTACGTTTATGGGCGGCTTAAAAACTGAAATTTCTGATGGAATTCGGATGTTTAAACCAAAATCTCTTAAGGAGGCCACTGATTTAGCACGGATGAAAGACGGGCAACTCACACGACAGCGGCATTTCATGTGACCGCCACCTACAAGAGCCCCTCTAGCTCTTCCTCAACCCACTCGTGTAGGTCCAGCTACTCCAGTTGTTCCAGTTCGACGTTTATCTTGGGAAGAGCTGCAGAGGAAACGAGCGCAGGGCCTTTGTTTTAACTGCAACGAATGATTTACAGTTGGGCATCGATGCCAAAAGCCGCAACTATTGTTTTTGGACAGCTACGCAGGTGATATGATCTGTGAGGATGTCACTGACCAACAAACGACAGAAAACGACCATGGAGACGTCACAGGAGAGGTACACGAACCTGAACCAGAGCCAGAAATCACCTTACATGCGTTGACAGGATGGACGGGGCCAAGAACGATGCGGATGACAACAAAAATAGGTTCTCTCGAAGTAGTGGTGCTGATCGATAGTGGGTCAACACACAACTTCATCAGTGATCATTTGGCAAGCATGTTGCGATTACCAAGGGTACCAATAGAAACATTTACTGTTCGGGTGGCAAATGGAGAGCGTTTGAAGTGTCAAGGACATTTTGATAAGGTAATGGTGAATTTACAAGGAACTGAGTTTTATCTCACACTCTTCTCACTACCGTTATCAGGTCTTGACCTTGTGCTTGGCATTCAATGGTTCGAGATGTTGGGTTCTGTGGTTTGTAATTGGAAGCAATTAACCATGGACTTCATCTGGAATAATCAAGCCCGAAGGTTGCAAGGATTGGGTGAATAATCTATTTAGGAGGCAACATTAAAAGCAATCTCAAAAGAGTATCGATGGGGCCAAACATTATTTGCAGTATGCTTCCCTTCGACTACAAAGGACATTTTACATGGAACAAATTGTGGCTTGGAGCATTCAGAGTTGCAGCAGGTATTACAAGAGTACAAAGACGTGTTCCAAGAGCCCTCATGCGTACCACCTGTGCGTGAAGTAAACCACTGTATAACACTCAAGGAAGGCACTGAACCGATTAACCTATGTCCTTACCGATACGCTCATTTTCAGAAAGAAGAAATTGAAAAGCAAGTGCAAGAGATGCTGAATTCGGGACTTATACGTGCTAGCATCAGTCCGTTTTCGTCGCCAGTTTTACTCGTTAAAAAAAAGACGGTAGTTGGCGATTTTGCACGGACTACTGCGCACTAAATAATGCCACCATCAAAGACCGTTTCCCCATTCCAACCGTGCACAACATGTTAGATGAATTATACGGCGCCTCATATTTTACAAAATTGGATTTGCGAGCTAGATATCACCAAGTAAGAGTAAATCCTCCTGATATTCCTAAGACTGCTTTTCGTACTCATAATGGCCATTACGAATATCTCGTCATGCCTTTTGGCCTTTGTAATGCACCTTCCACATTTCAAGCCATCATGAACACTATATTTCGACCTCACCTGCGCAAGTTCATATTGGTTTTTTTTGACGATATTCTCATTTATAGTTCTACATGGGATAAGCATGTACAACACGTTGCCACAACCTTGGAGATTTTGAGGCAACACAAATTTTTTGCTAAGGCAAGCAAATGCTTTTTTGGACAACAAGAACTGGAGTATCTGGGGCATATAATAACACCTCAAGGAGTGAAGGTTGATGATAAAAAATTGCAGCTATGCTCGCGTGGCCCCGACCTACTAACATTTCTGAATTGCGTGGTTTTTTAGGCTTGACAGGATACTACCGGAAGTTCGTGCAAAATTACGGCAACATTGCTCGGTCCCTCACCAACCTACTCAAGAAAGGGAAGTACGGGTGGAATGAAGAAGCTGAAGCAGCCTTCTCGGCGCTTAAGCAAGCAATGACCACCACCCCCACTTAGCTATGCCTAATTTCAATGATTCTTTCACCATTGAAACTGATGCTTCGGGCGACGACATTGGCGCAATTTTAACTCAACAGGGTAAGCCGATTGCTTATATGAGCCGTGCACTTAGAGTCACAAAAAAATCATGGTCAACCTATGTCAGAGAAATGCTTGCTATTGTGGAAGCCATACGTTTGTGGCGACCTTATTTACTGGGAAGGAAATTTTTCATCTAAACTGACCAGCGTAGCTTAAAGTATTTTATGGATCAACGTGTGGTGACACCAGAGCAGCAAACATGGGTGGCAAAATTAATGGGCTACGATTATGAAATTATTTATCGTCCAGGCCGCGAGAACTCAGGAGCAGATGCCCTCTCACGCCAACCACACAGCCCTATACTACATCATATACGCGTAGCTGTTGTCACTTTATGGGAGGAGATTAAAGAGGCTTATACAGGGGACACTTATATTCAGTCAATAGAGCAGGTGGCCAAGGCTCAACCCAAAGGACCATATTCACAACGCAAAGGACTTTGGATATTTAAAGGGAGAGTGGTAATTCTTTCGTGTAAGGCATTACGCACTAAAATATTTCAAGAGACACATGACACCAAAATAGGAGGGCATTCAGATGTCTTACGAACATTCAAACGGTTAGCTCAGCAATTCTACTGGCCTAAATTGCACCAAGCAGTTCGGGAATATGTCAAGCAATGCGTGGTATGTCAGCAAATGAAGACTGAAACACTTTCTCCTGCCAGACTCCTGCAACCTTTGCCCATTCCGTGCCAAGTCTGGGGCGATATCACTCTTGATTTCGTTGAAGGCTTGCCGACAACCCACTGAAAGGATACAATTTTGGTGGTTGTCGACAGGTTAAGTAAATTTGCCCATTTCTTAACTTTAACTCATCCTTTCACTGCTAAGGGAGTGCCTGAAAAATTTGTTGATGGGGTCGTTAAATTACATGGTCTTCCCAGATCAATCATTAGTGATCGGGACCCTATTTTTATCAGTCGCTTTTGACAAGAATTTTTCCAAATGTCAGGTACCAAGCTAAAACTAAGCTCTGCGTATCATCTGCAAACCGACGGACAGACGGAAGTAGTCAATTGTTGTATAGAGCAGTACCTCCATTGTTTTGTTCACCAATGGCCACGCAAATGGAGTACCTACATTCCCTGGGCAGAGCTATGGTACAATACAACGTACCATGCATCTACAAGCATGACCCCATTCCAAGCGTTGTATGGTCGTTTGCCTCCTCTCCTTCCTAATTACCATAGTGGTGATTCATTGGTACATGAGGTGGACTTGAGGGCATCCTCTTACTAGAGCCCCTACAGATATTAGACAGTTCAAGTCTGTAAATTATAATGTGGGATGAGGTGGGACATAAGTTGCATGAAGTAGGCGTTAAGAATTTGATGTCATTTATTGCCGTTAGTTATGCTATGTTTTACGTAAGTTATGCTCTGTTTTACGTGGGTCATGTTCCAACTAGTAGTTGTAAGGCTTTCTTGTATTTCGGTTTGTTTATTCATGGTTGTGCTTATTTAAGCGGCCAATACTGCCGTCAATGGATATCAAGTATTTCTTTTCTTAAAAAACTGTGGTTTATTTCTCACCCAAAAAGAAAGTTGTTAACGTTAACGTCAGTTGCAGTTGTTGGGACCTATCAGTGTAAGTGATTATGAGTTTTCAAAACTTAAATGATCATATACACTCCTATGTATATGATCATGTAAGTGATTGTGAGTTTTCAAAACTTATACAATCATTCATGGTATGCAAGTACGATTAAGTGACATACACGATCATATACATGCCCATGAATATGACTATGCAAATGTTTAAAGTAATTGGGATTATATTTAAGGGAGGTTCGAACATCCATAACTCCATGTGCCTCATCTTATAAAAAGTTAACTTTAGTCAACTATTGCCCATGTAATTGGCACCACTCTAGTAAGGACAAGGATAATCTTGTAGCAATAACCTTATGTCCCTAATCCCTAAGCGAAGCCATGATCTAGCATACATATTATACGTCAGAAAGTTTAAAACTTGTAGGTGCTTGCTGCAGATCAGATTGTCCCTTTCAGTTCTAATAGATAAACTTGTAAACTGTGGCAGTTCTTAAAAGTTTTTGGATCCTCTTCAAATTCTCCACACATGTTCAAGAAGGCCAAAGGATCTATGTGAGTGAGACATTAAGGCCCACGGTAAGTGTTCAACTTGAGAATAATCAGAACACTGCAGCACCAAAGAGTCCGACATATATACTTTGTTATTATGTACTCCCAACCTAAACAATGTTCCTCAAGGATGGCATTAAATGCCACGCGCAGTTCCTGAAATCCGGGCTTGTGCCACCAATCTTCACCTCTAATCAACTAATTCATTTGTACGTAAATCATCGTTTGATTCGTGAGGCTCAAAAACTGTTCGACGAAATGCCTGAACGAAATGTCTTCACTTGGAACGTTATAATTTCCGCCTACGTAAAGTCTAATCATTTACCGCAAGCGAGAGCATTGTTTGACTCTGCTTCTGTTAGAGATTTGATCACATATAATACCATCTTATCTGGCTATGCTAATGCTGATGGGTACGAGAGCTGCACGATTGAATTGTTCCTTGGAATGCAGAGAAAGCGTGGAGAGATGGGAATTGATGAAGTTACTCTCACGACGATGGTTAACTTGTTTGCAAAGTTATGTTCTTTGACTGACGGGAGGCAGTTGCATTCGTATATGATCAAGACGGGTAATGATAGAAGTGGGTTTGCTGTGAGTTCTTTGATTGATATGTACTCGAAATGTGGGTGCTTCGGAGATGCTTGTCTTGTGTTTAAGGGCTGTGAAGGGCCTGTTGATTTGGTCTCAAAGAATGCTATGGTGGCTGCTTGCTGTAAAGTAGGTGAAGTGGATTTGGCTTTGAGACTGTTTTGGAGATCAAATGAATCGAACGATACGGTTTCATGGAATACTATGATTTCGGGTCTTGTTCAAAATCGTTACGAGGAGAAGGCACTGGAGTTGTTTATTCGAATGTGGAAGAATCGTGTCAAATTTAATGAGCATACTTTTGCTAGCATTTTGGGTGCTTGCTGTGGTTTAAGGAACTTGAAGCTTGGAAAAGAAGTCCATGCATGCGTTTTGAAGAATGACTTGATTTCGAATGCGTTCATAAACAGTGGTATTGTTGATCTATATTGCAAATGTGGAAATATGAAGTATGCAGAATCGGCGTGTTCAATAAACGTTTTTGAAAACCCCTTTTCCATCACTTCGATGATCGTAGGTTACTCAATACAAGGAAATATGATACAAGCTCGTAGACTTTTTAATTCACTAGCAGAGAAGAATCATGTTGTGTGGACAGCTTTATTTTCTGGTTATGTCAAATCACAGCAAAGCGAAGTTGTTTTTGACCTACTGAAAGAGTTTAGGGAGAAGGAAGCAACGACTGCTGATGTTCTAATCCTTCTCAGTGTACTTAATGCATGTGCTTCACAATCTGCTCTAAATCCTGGAAAGCAAATTCATGGTTATCTATTCAGAATGGGGTTTGAAATGGATGAGAAGATGATCAGTACTTTGATTGATATGTATTCCAAGTGTGGGAGTATAGCATATGCAGAAAATATTTTCAGGAGAGCAGTTAAGAGAGATTCGGTTACTTACAATGTAATGATAGCTAGCTACGCTCACCATGGACAAGATGTTCATGCTATGCATCTGTTTCGTGAAATGCTGGAGAAAGGAGTCAGTCCTGATTCAGTTACCCTAATTGCACTTTTATCTGCCTGTCGTCACGCTGGATTTCTAGACATGGGAGAAAAATTATTCTATTCCATGAAAGAAGGTTATAACATATCACCTGAGATTGAACACTATGGATGTATGGTTGATCTTTATGGGAGGGCTATGCAACTAGAAAAGGCAGTAGAGCTTTTTAAACAAATTCCTGAATCACAGCAAGATGTTGTCCTCCTGGGGGCATTTTTGAACGCTTGTAGGCTAAATAGGAATGTAGAATTAGCAAGAGAGGTAGAGGAGAGAATACTGAAGACTGAAAGAAATAAAGGAGCTCGTTTTGTGCAATTGGCCAATGCTTATGCGGCAGAAGGCAACTGGGATGAGATGGGACGGATAAGGAAGCTGATGAAAGGAAACGAGGCTAAGAAGTTTGCTGGTTGCAGCTGGTTATATTTGGATCATAGGGTCCATATATTTACCTCTGGTGATACAAGTCACTTCCAGGCAAAGACTATATATTCAATTTTAGCATCCTTGACTGGAGAACTATGTCACATAGGTGGGGGACCCTGCGTAGAAGATAATAGTCATGGAATATTGCTTGACAAAACATGAACAGATGCGGGAGATACAAGACGAAAGGAAAAGCCAAATTCAGTCAGGAGGTGAATTGTTTGTGACTTATGTTCGATTTCTAGCATCTGCATGCGGGAGTAAGACGCAATGTTACATGAGTCGACTCCAGAATCTTTTGTCCACATGTCCACCACCAAGGTAAGCAGTTTCTAGAGAAGTTCTTATTTTCAGTTCTGTTGCCATTCTTGTGTTTGCATGTTTACTCAAAGACTATTTCATCGTGAAGCAGCACTGCCACGCTAGCAAGAAACGGAAGTATAATTATAAAGCTTCCTGCATGAGAAGCTTACTACAGTGGCCACATTTTGTCCGAATTGTTGCTGCCCAACTTCCGTAAAAGAAGTGTACTTGGGATAGTTTAGATGTTACCTAGTAACAAGATTCAATCATTGAAGAGCGTTCGCTTTTGATTCCGTAGAAGGCAAATCGAGCTCCTTTAAGGCTAGACATGGTAGTTCGCCTATGCCCACAAGTAAGCACTTGTTCCTTGTAACCTCACTGAGTTACAAAACAAAACATGAGGGCTATAAAGTGTTAAATCAAACCATTTATTTCTATAAGATTTCCTTCAGACCCTATATTGCGATCTTACCAAACAATAAGGTTCGAGCACTCAATCTTTTAAATTGACTACACGGATGACAGCTCCAATTAGTTCAACAATGTAGAAGTTAATGAGAAACCCGTAGAGAAAAGCCTAAGACTGCAGTGTCAACTAAAAAAGTCCGAAGCTTCTCATAACATAGATAAAAGGAAACAAGCGCACGAATGAACTTTATAAGGGCAAATACCTAAAGTTTCAAAATAAAGGCAAGCCCATGAAAAAGAAAAAGAGGGAAAATTTCAAATGAGTCTCTGATTATATTTGTCGAACAAAAGATTTAGTAATGGTTAAGGAGCTTCCCTTTTTTTTTTCCTTTCCAAATAATGTCTTAATGAAGTTATTAAAAGATGAAATTGCTCCTAATCTTTGTTTAGTATTATTATTGATATTTCTAATTTACTCTGTCCCTCTCAATTGAGTTTGAACAACTTGATTTCCTCTGTCTTGCTTAAATTTACCTAACTTTTTTTTTGTTGGTCTATCAAAAACAACCTTTTTACTAAGTAGAAATAAGGTCGCGTATAATTGGACCACTCCAGACCTCGCGCCTCAGCGGGACTTCAGTTGAGTATTGATGATGATGATTTTTTGTGTTATTTTTTTCCTCTTATTCTTTCCATAAGTCCATGCTTCCTATATTTCATTTCTTATTGAGCTGCCTACCAAACTACTTTTTTTCCTCGTTCCTTCACAAATTTAGACTTCTTGTATTTCATCTCTTATTGAGCACCTTACTAAACTAACTTTTTCCCTCATTCCTTCCACAAGTCCAAACTTCCTATATTTCTTCTCGTATTGAGCACCCTACCAGACTACTTAGTCAACACATGCCAAATTATAAGCAATTTAAGGTCAATATGCAACATTATAGAGTTAGCTGTGGGTGTTTGAAGTTAATTTCATTGACCGTGGAGATACTCAATGATAGTGAAGGTTGTTTATGGTTTGTTACTCAATTGTTCATTTGTATTAATGAATGGTTTAATTTTCTTAAAGTTCTTTATAGATGAATTTGTTGTGTATTATGGTTTGGTATGATTAACTTTCTTAGAGCTAGTTATATCTGGGTTTGATGTGTTTATTGGTTTACCATGTTTTTTTCATTTACCATGTTTCTACAGCTAATAGATATTCCTATTATCCTTGAAATTCACCTAAAGATGTCGAAGACACGTAAACACGTATGTGAATTTCTCAATGATCATGTCATATAATGGTTTGTTACGGCAATTGGAGGTATATATCCATAAATATATAGATATGGTCACCAAAACTAATATTGACATGCCAACTTGAACATGATTTATAAATGTTTATTTAATAATGAATATTTATTATCAAGGTGGTTGAATTCAAATTATGTTTTCATTTCAATTGGAGGTATCCCATTACAACCATTAAACCAAACATCTGTCGAACGTGATAGGAGCTATTATGTGTATTGCTACTGTTATGTTGGAGGGGAAGCATATATTGTGAATAAGAAGTTTGAATATATGGTAGTTAGGTGATTACTTTCCTAATCGTTAGAATCATAAGTTATGCAAATTTTGCGTAGGATGTTGATAGTCAATTTGAAATTGATGTCAACTCCTACACAATAAAGTACCTAGATATCTCTGAACTAATTGATCCATTCAATAATGCATGCATAAGAGATTTGATGACTTGCTCATGAATAACAACTCAGGTAGACATCTTACATTGAGGATATTCTATATCACCTATGTGTATATATCTTGAGTCAAGGATACATTATATTGCATATGGGCAAAGAAGCATACCTCGAGCAAGAATGTCATTATAGTAAAGTGTAAGTGTAAGTTTAAATACTAATTATCTTTGAATGATTTGTCAATTTTGGTTGACATTAAATTAGACATAAGTGTACTAAATTCATTTGTAGTCTAAACATGTAAAACCATAAAATTTAAATTTATGTACAATTTTAGTTTGCGATCAATGATGCGTGTTACGAAAATGGAGATATCTCATCCACGATAAATTAAAGATTATTTATATTATCTCAATATATTACCAATAGTATGAGTTTAAACTTGTTTAAAGAATAGAGTGGTGATTTAGTGGAGATTGGGAAACTTAACATGTTTTAATGAAGCATTTTATAGATATAATACAATAAAGGAGTTCTCATTCCAATTTTTGAGGAACAAAACAAAACAAAATTTATGCCATTTACAATGTTGAAGGATGCCCATGATGTTGTAGCTTTTAGTTTGAAAGGAGCCATGGATTTTGTGTTTCAAAATGTGAGAAGGAGCACATGCACACTACACAAGCATATCTATCATTTAAGGCATAAGTGATATCTAAGTTGGGAGGATGAATTATTAGGAACATGCTAAAGGTGAGGCCAAAAAGCGACAACTCACAACATTAGAGGTATCTTTGAAATTGGTTATGGGATGCACTTAAACTTAAAAGCAAGCTTGAATTTAAAAAATAATAATACATGAATTTGATTAATAGGAATTTAAAGGATTCTTATAAATTAATTCCTTAGATTGGTAGTCAAATTATGTGAAGTGATCTAGGTTTTAGGGCTATATAGACATGTAATGAAGATTGTTAGTTTGCAAACTATTAGTGTGGTACATCTTTGGTGTGAATAGTTTTAGAAATGGTTATATGGTTCCTTTCTAAGTGGTGCTTATTTTGACACTATATTAAATGTCAAAGCATTTGATGTTGATAATCAAATGCTTTCCATTGTTTATGCGATTTCAATTTTAAGAAGCCTGAAAATTAGTCTTTTTTGTGTAAATTTTAAGGATTTCTTTGGTAACATTAAGGTGACGATAATTTCATAACATCACAATAATAATATTTTTAGTTTTGGATAGATATTTGGTGAAGAGTTCCATCCATATTGTTATAAACGCATCAAGGAGATTTATAGGGAAAGGGTATCTAAACAACTTGTAGGTAATAGGAAAGCTAAAGCAATAGCAATTAGATTCCTTGATGCCATCATTATGCTAGGTCATAAGAGGACTATAACAACGTTATGCTAAATCTATAGGCATTTAAATCAGATTTGCCTAACTAGGTAATGAGGGCAAGGATGGAGTAATGAATCATGTCCAATTTCCTTATATGCATTGGATTTAGGTAGAATCTAATATGGTTGAGTCTTCTAATGGATGAATAAGGGAAAATGTCACTATAACATTTTCCAATTGATTATGGGCATCATCATAAACTAGCTTCAAATATGTTTAGGGCAAAGAATAATATTAGTTAGTAGAGCAATAGTGTGGAAAAATATTGAGGAAAAATTATTGGATAACATATGTAAGGTGAAGGATCGATGGTGTCACTTGATATAACCAACATGACGATAGGAATGCACTTATTTAGTATACCCAAGAGTGATGCAACCAGTCTAGGTAAGTGACATAATTATGTCCAAGACGTGAGGCTACTCCCTTGTGGAGTGAGGTAATTGACCTACACTATAGAGGTATAACTTCTTCTAAAACCTCTTTACTTCTAGGTTATTTGCAAAGTTGATCATTCTATGGACTCTCCCTAACACCTATCTCATTAAAAATACCCACATATTTAAACATTTACTAATTCTGAAGTACACCTTCAAGCTAAGTTTAGGATGCCATAAGCGATAAACTAGTCTAGGTAAGTGAGGAAGTGGTGCCAAGGGCGCAAGGCTATTACCTATTGGATTGAGGTAACTCATCTAAAAACAAGAGGATAACTTTCTTTTGAAATTCCCTTACTTCAATAGTTACAAATATAATCATTCTAGAACCTCTTCCAACACTTATATCACCACAAATACCCATTAATTTAGATCTAAGAAAATTCCTAAACAAGTTGTAAGAATTGAGTCTACAATGTCAAAAGTGATGCAACATGTCTATGTGAATGAGACAATTATGATAGGAATATAAGGTTACTGCCCCATTGGAGTGAGGCAACTCACCTCCATAAAAGAGCATGACCTCTTCTCAAACCTTGATATTTCTAAAGTAGTTATAAAGTTAATCATTCTAAAGTCTTTTTTTGACACCTATCTTACTATAAATACACTTTAATTTGGAAATAAATTATAACACATTACAAGAATTAAGTTTAGGGTAAAATAAATAAACCTCCCGTGTAGTTTAAGAAACATTAGAAAAAACCCTTAATCATTAAAATTCTCAAAGGAAAACTCCTAGTTTTTAATTTTCTAGAAAAACCTCTTTCTTTAAACTTTAGTTTTAAAAAATGTTGAAACACATGTAATACGAATGGACAAATCAAATGTTAATGATATGATAACTCAACTCATCTCTGATTCAAAATAATTAAACTTAAATTAACAAATTAAGATAATTATAATAAATTATTAATTTAGATTAAGTTTAATTATTTTGATTGAAGTTTAAAAGCTGGATTGGGTCGTCATATAAACAATATTTAAAATCTGAGACCTAATTAACCCGAACTTAATCCTTTAACCATAGACCAGGGCAGTTTTGTGCCTAAATCCTATCTTTAGTCAAAATGCCCCCTTCGCAATTAGCCTATCAGAAAAGGAGCGAAGATTGTAAAAAATAAAATCAAAAAATCAAAAACGAAAACAAGACTAAAGATCAAATGGCAACCTGGCCTCTGCGTCTTTCTAAGTTTCAATTTCATGGCTTCAACAACACAGGTTTCTCTCTCTCCCTCTTCCCTTTTATGTACTGTTAGGTTTTCGCTTTCCTTCACCATTTCTTCATGAAGAAACTCCACACAAAGAAGAGCGAAGCCTTCTCACTTTCATCTCTGTTTTTCGTCTCTTTGTTTTCCAGTATCTTTCCATCCAAACGATCTCCAATACCCATCACTCTCCCTCAATTCTCTCTAAACTTTCTCAAATTCTTTTGTTTTGGAAAAAATTATCTGAGTGAACTTACCAACCAATCACGTATCGCAGGTTGGGCTACGGTTACTCCTTTCACCAGTAAATTCCAACTTTGTTGTCCGTACAGCTTGGTATGTCTTAGCTCTCCTTTTCGGCTTTTCCCACGTTTATTATTTATTCCTTTTTTTATCGAGAAAAGATTTTGTTTTTTAGATATGCGATTTTTTTTTTGATGAGTATTGGGTTGAACAACATTGTTGATCTTCCTTAATAGGGTTTAGGTTGAATGCAGATGATTCGTATTGTCAATATTTTTCATCCCAAAAGCCAAATATGATTCTTTGGTTTTTGCAGCTGTTCCATTGGAATTGTTTTACCTGTTTATTCAACGTTCAAGGCCATTGAGAGCAGAGATTACTTTGAGCAAAATAAATGGCTTATCTATTGGACAGGTTAGTTATGTCTCTTAATTCATGAATGCTACATATTTTTCTTTGTTACTAAGAAGCACGGACACGGACACGGACACGGACACGGACACGGACACGGACACGGACACGGACACGGACACGGGGACACACCGACTTTTAAAATTTAGTAGACACGGACACGACATATATACATATTATAAAATTTAAAATTAAGAAAAAAATTCTGAATTCATAATATGATATATATTGATTGATGTATTTCAAGACTTCCAACAACTTGATAGTTCATATATATTTGATAATTTATAAGTCTCTCTCAAAAAACATAGAGCACATATTCTATGGAGCATATATTCCATTAATAAATGTCCGAGCGGTCTCTAGACGTTTCCGAGTTGTGTCCACCATGTGTCGGTGGGTGTCCGACACGCGGACACGGCTTCATTTTGCCTGGTCCGTGCTACATAGCTTTGTTATCATTGGCATGAAGGTTCTTTAATTTCTTTCAAGCATTATTCTATATATGGAATTCGTACAATTTGAGGGTTTTTCATCAACGATTCTTTTACTTCATGAACGTGTGAGCGTGGATATATTGAAGTTTTGAGGAAACATTTTCTGTTTCATCGCGTTAATATTTTTTTTAATTTAGAACTCCTTGTTGTGCAACTCATGAGCATATTAAAGAAAAGGAAAGGGTATTGGTGTTTTTGCTGTGTGTATTCATTACATCAAAGTTTACAATCATTTCCAAATGAGTATAATGCTTAATTACATGTTTGACTTGCCCCTCGCCCAACTTTGTTATCTGCAGCGTATGGAACTTTCAGTCTCACAGAGGGTTTTGCAGATAAGATTCTCCCATGGTATGCTTGTTTTACCCAGTCTGTTATCCTTTTCCTAGAGCTGTGTTGGGTGTTTCCTCACGGTAACTATTTTTTGGATGGCAAATGAAGTAGACTCATGCTTGGTTATGCGATATGATAGTTATACCAAGTTGACTGGTATTTAGTTAATACTCTGATCAAACTCCTGTTTTATTCTTTTCAAACAACGTTCTATTAATTTGTCCAGATAAATTGTCCTCGTGATATTTGGTCCACTGAGAGAATATGTTTTGTTGTTTGGTTTCTTTTCATTCAATCATGGGATCTGATGGTTCCATTTTTGCTGCTGTTTTTACTGAGAGGTCACCATAATCTGAAATCTATGTTGTAACAGGTTTCCGCTTTACTATCATATGAAGTTTGCATTTCTGGTTTGGCTGCAGCTTCCATCTACAAATGTAAGCTTAGCTTTTTGGTTATGTTGTTCTTGCTTGTGCTAGCTCTTGTATACGTTAAACTTGATAGGTTTTTTGTGGTCATACACTGATGTTGCATTTCTACATCCAACTGTTTGCTGTTTATCAGGGAGCTAGGCGATTGTATATGGACTATTTCCGCCCATTCCTGCTGAGGCATCAAGCTAGGCTTGATAAAGTCATGGGGTTTCTATATGGTGAAATGGTGAGAATTGGATCTTGTACTCTTTTGTATGGTTTATGCAATGAAGTGTCCAGTCTTGGTTTCCACTCCCATTTGTTAAAATCACGATACTCAACTGCCAAAAGGAGATGACTTCCAAGTTTTCCATGTATACTATCTCCTTGCAAGAGAAACTTTATTTGGCATGTGGTGCAGGTTTGATGATCCTTGTCATCCTAGGGATACTCAACATGCCTCAAGAAATTTACATTCTTAAGAAATTATTACACTAAAAGACTCGTAATATCAAATTATGTGATGGTTGATGGGTTTGCAGAATAAAATTGTCTCTGCTCATCTAGCAGAACTCCAGTTTGTGAAGGCACTTTTCCTGAAGATTCTATCATCAGGTACGTACTTGGATTAACCTGGTTGTCTCTATAGATTGATTACCTCGGATTAGCAAACAGAAAGAAATATTGGTATTAATGCATTTGCCTGTAATTTTATCTGGTTTGTTCACTAAGTCGTTTGGCACTTATGAATGCACTATGTTTGGAACTCATTTATGTCTTTTACTATTTTAATTTTTATTGGCTTTCTTTTCCGTTGCATGAAAATCAAATAGTTCGGAATACTCTTCTCCCATGGCAAGGAAAGGAAAGGAGAGGCATGGCAGGCGCAGCAACAAATAATCAGGATTCACAAACAGATGATGAAGATTAAATCTTCTTCCAAGCATTCGTCGCTGGAAATACCAACTTGCGAGGATTTCTAACAATCTTAGTTTAGGTAGCATTCTTCTTATGCTCCATAGGCCTAAGATAACGAGTATATACCTGTATAGAAAGCATGAGGTTGCTCTTATTAAGAAAAGTTGGGTTTAACCTCTTGTTTTACATAGATTTTATGGGTAATTATAAAAAAAATCAAATTTCAATCAATTTTATAATCCTAGTTTGAATTTTAGAAAATAAAGATAAAATACTACAATTTTTAACAAAAATAGGTCTACCTTAAGGTTTTTTCTTAATATGGATGATACGGCAAGTCATGTCAAATTAGTATTTTGTCATGTGATTGTTACATATTGTACTTGTATCATGTATAAATTTTATTATTTAATAAATTAATAATATAATTTTTTTAAATAATTATGATTTATATGTTTTATTTTATAATTATTTTAGGTTTTGATATTTTTAATTTATTAAATGACAATTTATATGTGATATTGATACGAATGAAAGTTGTATTAGGAGTCTATTAGAGGAGTATGAGTGTTCATTAGTAGTCTATTGGAGGAGTATTTTATTTTTAGTAGAAGTTTATTATTTCCCTATTATTTCTGCGCTAGTTTATGTTATAGTTATGTTAATAAAAACAGCTTGAATGAGATTCTTTTTAAGAGTCCTAAAACAGCTCGAATATGAGTTTTTCTATGAGTCCTAGTTTAGGTGGAACTTTTATGTTTATTTGTTTATATAAGGCTATTATGTTATGCAATAAAGTAAAGGAAGAAGTTATTATAAAAATTAGCTAATTATGAGTAGAATAATTTATCCCAATTTTGCAGACCTTATTTTTGACAAGTGCTGCCAATTTTTCATTATAAAAAATAGGTTTTGCAAAAAAAAAAGAAAAGAAAAGAAAGGGAACCAACGTAAATAAGGAAAGAGAGATTAACTTTCCTAAGAATCGCCCTTGGACTTGATCCCAAGCACGAGCATATAGCATAGTTATGATATTAATATGATTCGACTCACCATGTCATTTATATTAGAATTAAATATTTTATTATTATTATTTAAAGTTTGAAAGTAACATTATAAAATTAAGTAAGAATTAAATTTTTTTACAGTTAATGGTAGATTTTATGATAAAAAATCCTGAGCCTAAAATTCTCAGTTCAGGAAAAGCAATGGAATCAGCCTAAAAAAATGCACTAACCTTGTCATTTGTGTTTCTTAAGAGGCAAAATGAAAGAAATGAGAAGTGCAAAGTAGTGTTTTGTTATTTTGGAGAATGGATAGAAAATTGCAGTTTTAGTTGAAGGCATTTGATCAATGGCATCAAGCAAGAAAGCTAATTTATATGGAGTTATTGACTTTCAACAATTTGTTTCCAAATTACTATCA
The DNA here is from genome assembly GCA_026546855.1 of Erythroxylum incrassatum. Taxonomy (NCBI): domain Eukaryota; kingdom Viridiplantae; phylum Streptophyta; class Magnoliopsida; order Malpighiales; family Erythroxylaceae; genus Erythroxylum; species Erythroxylum incrassatum. The sequence continues at coordinate 35,214,562 of JANVCL010000214.1, read as the reverse complement.
CTTCTACTTTTAATTAGCCTCTGCCTCTGGTCTTTTTCTTTTATTATTCACACATTCACTATATATTAGTAATTATTGTAGTTAAAGTCTCTTAAAGTTTTTTGAGTCAACTCGTGTCCCTGTTCATCGAATTCATTTAACAATCTTAAAGAACTAAGCACCAAGCTCCAACCCCAAGTTAGCTTCCATTGATGCAAAGTGAAGACTTAACATGATTGGACGAAGAGACGGGCCGCTGATGCGACCCAGCAACAGCGGTGGCGCCGCCCACTCGCTCCGAAAATCGAGAATCGCCGCCGCTGTCTCCGTGGGAATACTGTTGGGATGTGTATTCGCTTTTTTATATCCCCACGGAATTTTCGCTTTCAATCCTCAGTTCACCACTCGCCGTCTCCCCAAATTGGACTCTCAGGTACAAACTTTTCACGAAACTTTGAAAGGTGATGTCTTTTGGGTTTTTAAAGTGATTTTTGTTTTTCAAGTCTCCGAGTGTAGTTTAAGCTTGTATGGTGTGCATATTGGGTGCGACCTTTTGTCATCTTCCTTGTTGGGAAAGTGCTAGTTTAACTCGAGATTGGACCTATGAACAAGTATTTGAACTTTATTTATGAATCTGGCTGATTTTGCCAAAAAAAGGAATTTAATTGTCAAAATGACGACCCAAGTTGTTTCTAAAGGCTGAGCTCTCAATAGACGTGTTATGGTCTCAGATTGGAAATGGACATTGGTACGGAAGCCATGATCTACATTTCATACATTCGATTGAACATCGTGATCGCAGCTAAGATGTTAAGTTTTTTATGGTTAACCCCAAAAGATTAGCTTGGCAATTTTTTTGAATGTATCATCGGTGAGATTCCATATTTTGATAGTTAACTAGGATAATCTCTATATTTAGTTCCTTTTCGGGAATTCTGCATGCTTTGTAAGACTCTTGATCGTTTTTCTGATTTCTATTCATGGATGTTAATGTTCGTGTTAGGTTTTATCAAGTTCCTGTGAATCATCTGATAAAGTGATCTTGTTGAAGTCAGAGATAGCTGCAGCTTCTAAGAAAAATGCTGAGTTGAAAAAACAGGTTAAAGAATTGAGTGAGAGGCTCAAACTAGCTGAACAGGGTAAAGATCTAGCGCAGAAACAAGTGATGGTAATGGGTGAAGCGCATAAAGCTGGACCATTTGGCACAGTTAAGAGCTTAAGGACCAATCCAACAGTCATCCCAGATAAATCTGTGAACCCAAGATTGGCAAAGATATTAGAAAAGGTTGCTATTGATAGAGAAATTATAGTTGCCTTAGCAAATTCAAATGTGAAAGAAATGGTAGAAGTTTGGTTTTCTAGCATCAAGCGAGTGGGTATACATAATTATATAGTTGTTGCTTTAGACGATGAGGTTGCCCAGTTTTGTGAATCAAATAATGTTCCTGTGTACAAAAGAGACCCAGATATGGGGATTGATTCAATTGGAAAGACAGGAGGAAACCATGTTGTTTCTGGGTTGAAGTTCCGTATTTTGAGGGAATTCTTGGTGCTGGGATATAGTGTTCTCCTCTCAGATATTGACATAGTTTATCTGCAGAACCCTTTTAATCATCTTTACCGGGATTCAGACGTAGAGTCAATGAGTGATGGCCACAATAATATGACAGCTTATGGTTACAACGATGTGTTCAATGAACCTGCTATGGGTTGGGCTCAGTATGCTCATACAATGCGAATATGGGTTTACAACTCAGGATTTTTCTACATCAGGCCAACAATTCCTTCAATTGAGCTTTTGGATCGTGTGGCAACTCGGCTAAATAGTGGGGGTGGCTGGGATCAGGCTCTCTTTAATGAGGAACTCTTTTTCCCTTCTCGTCCAGGATTTGATGGGCTCCATGCTGCCAAAAGAACTATGGATATATATCTCTTTATGAACAGTAAAGTCCTCTTCAAGACTGTGAGGAAAGATGCTAAACTGAGCAAGCTCATGCCAGTTATTGTTCATGTAAATTACCATCCTGATAAGCTCCCGCGAATGAAAGCAGTTGTGGAGTTCTATGTTAATGGGAAGAAAGATGCACTGGAACCTTTTCCTGATGGATCAAAATGGTGAAATATGTCTGTTTATTGGGAAATAGTCTCCTCATTCTCTTTCCAAATTGATTTGAGCAGAATGCCATATACGATGACGAACTCAAGCATATGGTAAGACCAAAATAGACCATCCCTTCTGATACCATATTAGCTGTTCCTATTCATGGATTGTATGCTCTTCAGTTTATGTTCCACTATAATTTGTATCGTTACCCAGCTCTTTTGAATCTGCTATACTGCAATGTTTCTGAAAAAAGCTTTCTTATTTTCTGGCAGTCGGGCAACGGAGCCTGTTTTTGGTGCCTCCGTTAGCTGATTTCTTTACAATTTATGTACACCTCTATTATCATCCTCAGCACTTTCTTCATAAAGCTTTCTTAACTGTTGGGATGTTTAATGCTCATTCTAGACGTTGGCTCAACAAATGGGAGCTAAAATGGAAACATAGCTATCTAGCAATGATGCAAATACCTAACCTGACTTGGTACTAGATTGAATTTTAGTACGGTACCAATATCGATCAATGTCGGGTATTGTTTTGGATAATTTTTAAATTTATAAAATAGTCCTAAAATTTGTTTAGAAATTGCAAAATAATCCATTATTATATTATACAGTTATACTATATGGTTTATAAGTTTACATCAATTATGTTTCTAAAATTCATAATAATAAATAATCACAATTAATATGAAATAACAGTAACTTTTAGATATTTCACATATAAATAATAATCATAATTAATATGAAAAAAGACAATTATCATTATACAAGTATAAAATTAAGAAAAATATAAAGTATTTGAAATATTACAATTTTATCATATGATAAATAATAATTACATTAAAATATCAAATAAAAAGAATACTAAAAATTTTTAACTTTCTAATTATTACAATTTATAATAAGAGTTCACGATGAGAAAATAACCTATTAAAAGTAAAATCTAAAACAAAAATATATATTATTTAATTATTTAATATATTAATTATTAATAATAATTTAAACAATGTTAATTTAATATTACTTATTTAATGAATCAAAAATTAATTATTACTAAAATTGCAAGTAACTTAATTTAATTTAAATTTGTAAAATTAATTATTATATTTTAAAAATATATATTTAAATAAATTTTAATTTAATAATTAAAATATATTTAAAAATAAATATTATTTTATAAATAATAAATAATAAATAATTTATTTTTAAAAAATAATTTTTATTAATACTTTATTTACAAATATTATATAAAAGATTAAAATAAATTTAATTAAAAATAATTTATTTTAAATTTTCATTTAATGTATAATTATTATGAGTAATACAAATATTTATTTTAGTTTAAAATAAAAATTAAAAAATCACATTAAAAATTGAAATAAATAGTTAATTAAAAATGTTTGAAAAGAGGGGAGTCCTAGAACGGAAAATTTTTGCTAAAAAATTCTTCACTTTTTTAAAATTCACGGTATTGACCGATAATACCGTGAATTTTAAATACTAACCGGTACTAGGCAAAATTGATCAATACCGACCGATATTTTTGAATATAATTTCATACCATTTTCCAATCGGTACGGTAAGGAATTCAAATTGGTACGGTAGAGAATTCAAACTATGGAATTCAAATCTTTGCCATCTAGTACAAGCAGAAACAGCCATTAGAATTGGCAGAAGGATGCTACACCTTACAATATGGTGAACAAGCTCTACGTTCGTAAAAAATAATAGCATGAACACTGAAATTCTGCTGGTGATTTTCCAAGTTATGGGGAGCCCATTGGTAGGGAGCCTAATATGCTCCTTCTTGTCCTACTAGCCACTTTGTTTCGTTTTCCTTCACATATGTTGAGATATGTATTTGGATGAGAAATAGGACAAGGCTATTTGAATCATTCACAGAAAACTTTGCAATAGACAGGTGTGCATAAACGCCTTGCTCAATTTGCAGCTTTCACAAAATCATGGTAATCTTGACATTTTGCAGCAGTATCGCAATTTACCACAACTACTACTGCAATTAATACTTTTGCCAGAATGCAGCTTTTTATGATATAAATAAAGTAAACATTCAATCCGAACGAGGTTAGAAGAGAATCTTCCTTTTCCATTTCATAAAAGAAGTCTCAAGGGTGCATCCCAATCCTTCTAGAGGATATGGCTGGGGGTTAGCCTATCTAGACTAGTCATGTAATTGTCGCGCTTTTTCTCTCCGGTGTAATTAAAAAAAAAAACCCTCAACATTAGTTATGAGCGATTTGATGAGTTCGACTGGCCCTTTATGAACAACCATGGGCAAGCTTCCAAGTTCCAATGGATGTGCAAGAGAGAGAGATGGCATCTTCGATGGGCCACCCAGCCAATGAAACAAAAAATCAAATATCATCAGCCAGTTTATCAACGTTTTTAACAAATCAAAATTCCTAACTGAGGATAGCACTCTTTTCACTGTTTTCTAGGGGAAGACTGCACAAGACTAGGAGCGGGGGATTTCAAAATCCAAAATCGTCACCGTGTTGTCCCGTCTCCCATTAGGGATGTTAGAACTTGCTGTAAAGGTAGACTACAGTAAATACGAAGAAGCCTGCCATCTGCTTGTGAGGAAAGCACCAAAAACAAATAAACAGAACATATCAAAAACATCATAAAGAAATCATTTGTGATAAAATAGAGTTGCATGACAAGGTTTTGATCTCAGAAAAGTTCATAGCAGTATGTGAATACTCAACTTCACAATTCAACTCTTCAAAAACCCTAAATCAGGATGCAAAATTAATAAGACACTCAAGGTGGCACTAGAATTAAAAGATTTAGCCTCTGAATTCAATTCAAGTTAGAAGAAACTACAGCGGAACACCTAGCCCATTTCAGTTTTGGTCACAATCACAACTTTTACAAGTTCAAACTCGAAAGTTCAATAGTCCATATTAGTGGATCAGACAGATAAACATACCATAGAAAATGTTGCTCCATAATACGGATAAGCTGCTGGTATGAATCTTTCATATTCATTATGTCTATATGGTCGAACTGGAATCTACAGTTCAGATACAAAATAGTCAATGTATCAACAATTAGCAGCATTAGCATGCAAAACCAGTATTCTGAAAAGAGAATCAACCAATAATCCAACATAATTATAGGCCCGGTTTATAGCGAGGGGTCAAAATCAGCCAGCAAAAGACTGCTAGTTGTGAACCCTATTCATCCGGCATAACAGTTTTATTCAACTTTTTGGTCCTCTCATCAGAGTGAATCTAGATGCATTGTCTAAGTGTGAACAATGCTTCAGAAAACAACCAATGATTATATTTTTAGGGCTTCACACCATGGTAATCAAAGTTTCCTATTCAGAAGTGAATTCCTCTTAAGTTAGAATTCAAACATCCTGTTAAAGTAAATCCTAGTAATATGTTTTGCATATATTTATTGAGTTAATTTCAATACCAACCTATTCTACCATGACCTACAAATACATAAATATCCTATGGAAATTTAGGCCATTGGTCATAAAGCTGTATTGCCAAAAAGTCATTATCAACAACAATGACAGTGGGCACATGGCCTCTTTATACCGAATAACTATGAGAAGATAAATAACTAACAACTCATGTGCTGTGAAAATTCACTTAGAATTTGAATCATGGTCAATGAAAAAGAAAAGCTCAAAAGCAAAATTGAGTTTTCAAAAAGTGATTAGGAGCACTAAAGTTCAATACCTGCTTTGACAGTGACAAGCCAGTATATCCAAGTCTTTCGTACTCAATCTTAAACTGGAAGACCCCATAAACATCTGGAACCTTGAATGTTGTAGAATAAATACCCTGCAGGAATATTTTGATATGGAACAAGAACTTCAAGAACTGGTTATACAGAAGTCACACACATTTGAAAACTTTAAAATAACTAAAGTACCTTCAGGTTACTGGAGAGAGTTTTCAAAACATAGGGACTCATCATGTAAAACTGCAATTGAACATCATCTGCCACATACGGTTCCCAGCTTGTTCCAGACCACTCATAAATTTCAACAGAATATTCCTGAAACACAACCCAAATCCTTTTTTCAAACAATCACACAACATGTAAATATGTCTCTCATCATTGGAACAGGAAACTGAAATAACAAAAAAAGATGTTACCAATTCATCTTTGATCCTGTATATTGCTGGTTCGTCTGCTTCCCCAACTTTATTGTGTCTGACGTTTACAGCCTGCAAGAAGTAAAATTCTTAAACAGAATGAAATATGAAAGTTAATCAATGATGCTGCCACAAGTAACCAACAATGAAGAGGATATACAGAGCATCGTAAGGAGGACTGCTGAGGAGATACCTCACCTTAAGATGGCCCCTTTCATGAAAAACCCACTTGCTGATTTCTGTCAAAAACTGCTCATTGCCAGACTTCTCATGCCTGTAATAGCAAAGAAAAAAGCTTTTATTCAATAGTTTGTTATAAGCAGAAGTTAATATTCCAAGAATCTGAGGAACTTGCATGTGATATTATGAAGGCTGATCCAGTAACAAAATCAAAACGTCCCACGACAACTTCATGCAGACTAGTTATTGATGATTACCATCTTTTACAGCTGCAGAATGCTCAAAGAATAATGCTCTTAACATTCAAATTTATTAACCATTATATTTTATAGTAAGCCTACCAAGAGCATAATATCATGGTGGATCACCCCACTTACATTCTGTCAGCTCATAGCGTCAAAATCCTATCTAGATTTCTTTCTAATGTAATGAGCTGCAGAATTTGTTCACCTAACCAAATGATAACTAAATAATGGAAGTCAAAGAACCTATTATCTCAGAAACTGGAAACAAAAAGATGCCTGCTCAACTGCTTATCAAATGCATGAAATTTACAAGAAGCCATCCAGAAGTTTCACATTTAGGCAGCTTACAAACTCCAAGTACATTCTTACAGACAATGGAAATATGAGACGAATTTTCACTTACTTTACAGAATTCCCTGCTTTCTGGACCTCACTTCTGAAGAATCTGCAAAGGAATTAAAGTACATTAGCAAGGAAGGGACACTCTAAAAAACCATTGTTCACCCAGAAATTGTTCCCACATACCGATTGCTGAAAATGCTTAATGAACCAGAAATCAAAATACGGGCATTATTTCTTGCCTGCAAGCAAGATAAATTATGCCATCATCAGATAGCAGGGACATCCACACCAACTATCAGAAGGCATACAAGAAAAAGTTATATTATTGTAATCAGCTATTCTTATCTAAATTATGAACGAGGACCTTTTTTATTGAGTGAAACAGTTAAAATGCATGGCTGAGTTCTGAAAGAAACAAATAACCCTGATATTGTTCTTTGCCGAGTGTGTCAATAAATCTCAATGCGCAGAGTTTAGAGTTAGAATCATATTCTCTACCATCATTCACTCAAATCATATAACATTTGCTTGCATATATGTAGAATTGAAAAACAAATAAGACTATAAAACTCTCAAGAAAACACAAAGCTTTACAGCTGTAATCTTTGGGGAAAACTTCTGAGAAAGAGTGGATCAACTGTACCTGCACAATTGACACTAATGAGATGGCAGATCCCATAATTGCTGGAGGGTGTGATAACTTGGACTTAGGATTTACAGAATACGCTGAGGGAGAAGCTGAAAGAGCCCTAAACACCTACACAAACAACTAAAAAATATTAAACCATAAATCAAAATCAAAACTTAAAGATCAAATTAACCATTACACCATGTACACACTTACCAAGCCATTTGCAGGATTTACCGTATGAGCAATTCCCCGGAAAATCACTGGAGCCTGTGCAAGTCACATAACATCTATACATAAAACCTCGGACTTAAAAATAAAGTATTTACAAGTACCTACTAATGATTTTTACTTACATTAATTTTATTGCTTCCCAAAATAACATCACACGTTATAAACTCATCACTAGCAATCAATGTATGGTCACCTTCCGTGCTCGACACCGCATAACTAATGTGATCAATAACCATAGCCGCAGGGTCCTATCATAACATCCATCCAACCAAAACGTTAAACACAACAGTGAACTTGAGAGTTGTAAACAGAACGCACTTAACAGTAACAAGAATCAAACAAACCTCATCGAAATCAACACCACATTCGGTGGCAATCTCGCGAATAAAATCGGACGCATTACTATCGGCAGCGATAATCAAATCGTGACCAGAATCAACAAACCCTAAGATTCCAGAGAGATCAATTGCTCCTTCGAAACCTGAACCCAAAAAAAAACACAGAAAATGCGACGTCATCTCTATTGAAGTTTGATTTTTTTAATGAAATAAAAGCGAGAAAGTAACTGACGATCGACGGTAGGGCAGAAGAGGATAAAAGCGTCGTAGAGGTACTGGCCATAACGCTGAAGAGCGACGGAGGGATCGGCGGCGAGCTTGAAGTCCAGATGGTAGCCGCGCGAGCGAAGGTTGTTGAAGTAGAGGGAGTGCGATGACTTTAAAGCAGCATCGTCGAGCATCACCAAAACACGGCGGTCCGAAGGAGAGTAGGGAGCGAATGAGGCGCAGAGATGGGGAAGCAATTGGACAGTTGCGGCCAAGGAGATGACAAGAAGTGCTAGTTTATGCACCATTTTGGTTCTCGAGAGAGTTCGCAAAGTGTGAGTAGAGTGTAGACTGAAGAGTTTTGGTTTGGTTAAATTTGCTACTTTTCCTCCTCGTTTTAAAAATCTACCATTTTGTCCCAAAGGATTTTTACTATATTCACCTACAAGCATCACTTTTCCATTTATTACTTTTAATTTTTTTGGTTTTATTTTCAATTTTAGCAAAAAAAACTTAAAATTTTCTTGTTTTAGTTTATTTCAATTTTTAAAATTTATTAAACCACAAAAAAGTTACTTTTGTTTTTTTAATCTGAATTACTATTAATTAATAGTTTATTAATTATTAATAAAAATTATGAATAACTTAATTTAATATTAAAATTAATTAACTAAAATTATGAATACTTTTATTTAATTTTATTTAATAAAATATCATATAAAATATTAAAATAAATTACAACCAAATAGATTTTTGTTTTGATTTATAATTCAAATTTGACCTGAATTTTCTTTGATTTAAGACTTGTTCAATTTGAATTAAATTTTGGATGGTTTAATTATTTCAAAATAATCAAGCAAAACAAGGCCTAAAAAGAGCGACAGCCCAAAACTGGAAATGCAAAGTAAACAAACAGTTGGCCTGCGAAATGTTAAATGCATAATTAATAGAAAATTTATACGTTGAATATCACCTTGAGGCATGAATGGTCATAATTTAGAAACTCACCAGTACAAACAATGCAATGGCAACCCGCTACTACAAATTGCACTGTGCAACTACAATGGCATTGTTCATCGTTGCTTCGTCCGTTGCTGCTCCTTCTCCTTTCATTAACAACATCTTCTTCTGATTCATTGCTTCTCTTTACTCTCTACTATCTGCTGACTATCGATTATATTGACGGTATAACATTTACTTCTTGACTTTTTTGTTGTTTCATTTACATTAACCGCCTCTGTCTCCTCCGCCTGCACTGTCATAACCTTCTCCGCCGTAGTACCCTCGATCGCAAACGAGCGGATTCGTCAAACGAAGGCAGCCTAGCTGCATAATCCAAGAGCCACTTCTTATCGTCTGTCGCCTCAGTTAGCAACTTGAAGTTCATAACAGGCGTTGGAGTGTAACGGAGACATGGTCTTCGATTGCAGAAAATTGCCGCTGGCCAGTGACGTCTCAGTCTTTGCAAAATGAGAGGAACAAACAAGTTTGACCTTTTATAGTATCTGTTCCTTTATCAGGATTTGTATTGCAAGTTGACTGGTCACGTCAATTGTTGGAGTTATTGGAACAAGACAATTTTTCTTTAAGTTTTATTATTAAGTAATCTACTTTCTTTCTTAAAACTCAATCCCTACCCCTCTATTTCCCTCCAAAAAATTTCAATACCTTATAAAGCATTTAAGCCCCGTTTGATTGGCAGGAAAGTAAAGTTAATCTGAAATCTGATTCCTTATAAAATAAATTCATGGGAAAATAAAGATATTTACATGTTTGGATATTTATAAGAATTTAATAGAAAAGTTGGGTGAATTTTTATTATAATGTTTGATATGAATCTGTATTTTATATTTTATAGAATGCAATTTAATTTTAACTTATTTTTTCAACTATATCCTTTTGACAAATAAATTAAAAATCTGATTATTTTACTGTAATTCCCCTTGAGCTTCATCGTTCCCCCAATTGACTTTCCCAAGATGGCATGGAACGAAATCTCAGCCACTGCTCAACTCCTCTCCTTCTTCCAAAACGCCGTCGTTGGTCAGATCCATCAAGGCGAGGTTTGATGGCTTGCAGCGATGTCTTAGTATGAATTTCTCCTTACATCTAAAACATAATCCCTTGTCTCTCCTTGCCTGTCTCTCCATGTCCCAAGTTCGACCAGTCCCTAACAGATTTTTGGAAGACGAGGAAGAAATCGCGATGTTGGAGCTGTGTTCTGCGAAGATGGAGGAACCCGCGTGAATGATGGCTGAGATGGATTTGGGGTTCTCTGGTAGTCTTGACGGAAAGGTTTATCCTAGTTTTTATTGATATTCTCTGATATTTGGTTGGCATGGGATAGCATGAATTGTATAGATTTGGGCAAAGCTGATTTATGTGAACATACTTTTTTGCAGTTCCTTTTACAAGAACATGGTGAAGGTTGCAAAGTGTGTCCCGTATAATAAGGTTATAAATTGCAGTCTTTTTCTTGTATTTTCATCTGTAACCAGTTCAAACTGCCTAAATTTCTTCTCGATTGTGGTTATTATGCTTGTATTCAAATGTAGCTTCCCACATGCAGGTTGTGGGCATTTTTGGTTTCACTGGTGAAGATCATATTGGGAAAATTAGTTTTCCACCTGTGCAGGTTAGTTGTTTGTTCAGGCATATTGACAGATATGCCATCTCTGAACTAGTGGAAGGGATTTGAAATATGCTTCTTGCCTAATAGTTAAAGTATGAATGTTATATCAGAAATGTTGACACTGAGAGACTGGAATTAGCATTTTTTTGTGGGCTCTGCTTGTATGACCATAATCAACTTGCACCCCTGGAAAGGATATAAAAAGCTCCATTCCTGTTTTTGCAGGCAGTTCCATCATTTCCTAGCTCATTCCCTCACCTGTTCTCTGGCAAAGATCACCTCCGCTGCTTAATTCCATGTGCTATCGACCAGGTCATGCCCTTTCAGTGTTGAAGATCTGTTCAATCTGAGTGTAATTTACTCCAAATGCTGATAAGTTAAACTGCCTTACTCGTACAGTATAACTATCATATAGGAACACTCATAATGAGATTTCCAGAGAGTATGACTTGGAAGCATGCATTCCTACTGTAACACATACTCTTTGACTGATTCGGTATGAAATGGATAACTGAGTAATTTATCTTAAATTCATCAACTTTGATTGAAGTGCATGATAAAATTTTCATGAAGAAATTGCCCTATGCTTTGGGACTATGATGAATGCAATAAGGGAGGCAGTTTTTACTGCTTGATGTCTAGGTAATACTTGCTTAAAATGCTTGTATGGTTAAAGCTGCAACTGTAAACATATGTCGTATAAGCAAGTAAAGTTGATAAGCAAATGGATGATTAGTATAGGATTTTTATTGATACTTAGCAATAGCCTCGTAAGATTTACAAGAACCAAT
>JANVCL010000214.1:35190049-35202641 GCA_026546855.1 Erythroxylum incrassatum | reverse complement strand
AGAGCAGTACCAGGATGGGTGACCTCCTGGGAAGTCCTGTGGAAAAGCAAAACCGTGAGGGTGCGAGGCCCTAGAGGCTGAGGCCCAAAGCGGACAATATCTGCAAGCGGGTGGGTGCGAGGCCCTTTGGAGGACGCGAGACTCGAGAGGCCGAGGTCCTACAACATTAGCCTTTCTCGAATGGTAATCAATAGTACAATCATAATCCTTTAGCATCTCGATTCATCTTCTCTACCTTAAGTTTAACTCCTAAGTCAAGATATACTTGACACTCTTGTGATCTGTAAGGATTCATAATATCTCTCCATACAAATAATATCTCCATGTCATGACCCGGTGTCACATTGGACCCATAACAACTGTTGCATACTCGGGCTAAGGACACTCATGGTATCTTTAATTTGACTATTTAAGGTTAACTGAATATCTATTCTTTTTTTTAATTAGCAGTACAACGACTATGTTTTAAGAATCCCAAAAGCTGCAAACATTTTAAAAAACACTTATATATACACACTAAGTACTAAGTGAGCAAGAAAAACTTATATCACAAATAAAATTCGATTCATACCAAGACGATGTAGATAACCTATGAATTTAATATATATCACATAGAAAACACATAAGCCCAGTCTATAACTTAACATATACTAGTTAGGAACTATATAGGCCTAGCCTATTAACTCACTCATTCGGTGAACAAAGGTCTCAATTCTAGTATACAAAAGCATAAAACTCGATAAAATAACCAATATCAGGATCAACCAAACACGATCATGTGTGACTCCTTAAATCAGTTAAACTAATGTGCAAACCCACCGATACTTGGTGTTAGCTTGACTTTCATCCGTGATGAGTCTGGACTATAGGCGACAAGAGCATCATAACCCTAGGTGATGACCTCATCGGTGTCCAGACCCTAGATGTGGAATCACCCGCAAGTCTCGTAGAAAGGTGTTGATACAACGACTCGACTTTAATATACCAACGTCAAGGGTACGTGAGTCGCTTAATCAATTGTACCTAGTACACGATTGGCCAATCGTTTCCTCACCAATCACAAAACAAATTATATACAATTATTAAGTATAAAAATCAAGTAAGGAATCATGCCTTTATTTATCGATTCAACCGATAAAATAGAACTGTGTCATGGCTCTAAGCCAAAAGACAAATACACGTACCATATATGACTCAATTATGCATATGTAAATTTGGAAACATTAATTCATGCAATAAAAACCATCTTTTGCACTCTAAGTGCAAAGTTGTTTAAAACAGTTTCGTTTCATAAATACAGAAGCCTTACATTATCTAGGTTCAAAATTCACATACAAGTCTTCATGCTTGTTTTAGGATGTTCTAATCCTATTTGAAAAATATGGTTTCTTCAACTCACCTCAAAGAAGGTGTACACTCTCTTAACTTCAACAATCCTCGGTATGAGTTCCTTGATTCACGGCTTCCGAGCCTTTATACATAAAAAAGCATACAATGAAATTACTACTTAAATATAAATTTTATGTTTATACACCCTTACATAAGTATATAAAACACAATATCGCTCCCTATAAGCTATAGAATCTGGCCATTAAACTTCTCACAGGATTACTTCCTTGCTATTCACATTAGCTTTTCTTTTGCATTTTCTAAGGCATTTAATGCCTTTAATCCCATATTTACTCATTTTCAAAACATAATTAAGCATATCTTTATCCAACACATTAGGCCTTTACTTGTAAATCTAAACAACAATTCAAGTTTACTCTAAGTAAACATAAAAGTGTTTTCTAATGCATACCATTATAAAGCCTTAAATCTTAAGCCAAGTTCACTTAGGCATTTTATCAAACACTTAATGTGCATGATTTTCAAGTCACATTTCCAAGATTTTATGATAATAATTCATTACGAGTAATCACTTTTGAGACTAAAACTTTTCATTGATTATAACCATATTAATAGCATTTACCTTATTTTTCTTAAAAGACTTTTCATTATTTTTGAATCCTAGTGGATTTAATTTTATTCGATTATTTAACAAATTTTTTTTATTCGATTACTTAAAACTTGGATTATATTGAAGAATTTTAAATAGGTCTAATTTCTTTAATTGTTGGTATATGGTGAATGTTAATGTGTTTCTTCTCAAGTGTTTTATTGTCATAATTTCATATTCCCTTTAAATTTTCTCGAATAAGTAAAATTTAAAAAATAACAATATATATTACGAGCATAATAAAAACAAAAAAGAGCATTGGAGTGATTGTATCGATGGAATTATGTGCGAAGGACCTATATTGTGAAGAATTAAGTTTCATATAATTTTTTATATAAATTTCCTTCAAAATTATTACCCTTTTTATTATTCCTATCGTACATTTACCTAAGCCTCATTAAAACCTTATAACAAGACCTATTCATTTTTATTTCTAGTTTAATAATAAGTGGTGGGGATATCATTTTATTGCAAGCTTATGGTTAAGAATCCTCCTGTGTATTGATTTGAGAGTTCCTACACATTCCATCCTAAAACCTAAACACTTAAAATGCATTGAGTGAATATTTGGTGTAGCTGTAAAAATTTGTGCTTTTGATTTCAAAAATCTATGTGATTGTTACTGCTATTGACTAGTGAAGTTTGGTTCTGGGGTAACTTAAATCTAGTTGTATGTTAATTAATTGGCATGACATAATGATTTAGGTTGTGGATTGATAGGTTGAGGTTAATAAGGGTTGAATGTTTATAATTTTGATGATTTAGATTATAAGTTGCTTAAGGATAAGTAAAAGTTTAAATGTTGGGATGCTTGATAAAAAATTAATAGACTATATTTTTATACCCATATTTAGTGTGAATTTTTTTATTATTTGAGAGTTTTATTGTATTTATGGTACTTACTTTGTTTCAAGTGTGCTTTTAGGTAACAATTGCCTTTATAGACTAACAAGAAAAGAATTTGGGCAAAATTGAGCCATAAAATGGAAGAATTAAAGCAACTTTTGAGATACACAGCTGTGTATAAAGAACAAGTAAGCTATTATAAACGTATGAAGTTTTAATGATAATGTTTATGCCTATGTTAAGATACACACCCATATATGTGACATATATAACATTGTATATAGCCTGTGTAAGCTTATGGAATGATGTAAAGTCAAAATTTAGAGGGAATTTTGAGATACATGATCACTAGTTGTGTAAGTGGCAATGTATATTCTATAACCTTAGTTTCTTACCATATAAGGAAATTATGAAAATTAGACAAGGGGAGAAAGCAATTGGATTTGGATTTGGCATTAAGAAAAGGAAAGAAGAAATAGTTCTAAATCAATCATGAGAAAAACAAGATTACTTTAAGAGATTCGATAGAGAATAACCTTTCATCCATGTTTAAAGGAGATTTCATTAAAGATAAAGGCGAATATATAGATTATGGATTCTTTTATTTCTAACTTTCCTTTTGACTTGATTTGCTTTCTATGTTTATAAACTTATTTGTTTAGTGCCTAGGTGTAATGAACCCTAAGTTAGGATGTATAAGGTGATATAATCTTTTATTCAATACAATTTAATTGATTGATTTATTCCGATTCAACTATGCATTTATATTCTTGAACTAATATGTCTAGAATATTAGATAAATGTATGATTTCATATGATTGAAAATGAGAAATACTTTTGTTTAAATAGATTTGCCATATTTGGAAGAGTTGCATGCAAACTTAGAGATAGGTCGACATAAATGCACTAGATTAGGTTTAAAAATAATAATGAAATTCATGAATCAAGCAATGCAATTTTAGGGGTTTTAATTAAAAAAAGGTTTCAGTTAATCAACTGAGGGTTAGTTTTTAATAGTATTGATAAAGATATTAACAGAAGATAGGAATTTTCGTCGTCTAATAATAAATAATTTAATTACATGATAAACGGTTAATGTTTAAGATATCTGAGGGGGATTCATCACCTAGGAACTACTTATTTAGTATTATATAATTGTAGTGATTTCTTTTTCCTATTTCATTCATATGTTAAACCTTAGTTTTGTTGTTTTATTTTAGTTTTAAGTTGAATCGACAACTTGATTTGACGATTATATAATAGAAAAAAAGTTAATACTGGTACTTATAGTCCTAGTAAGATTGTCCTGTACTTTCCATTGTTAGCTATAACTACACCATGCACTTGTAGTTAAAACATATAGTATCATATAAAATCACTCACCTCTTCAAAATATCTTCCATTGCACCCTCTAGCACGTAAAAATCTCATCATCATCATCTGTAATGTTCTATTTATCCCCTTAATAAGGAAGAAATATGAGGACTAGCATACATAAAGGGAACTAAACACATATATGACCAAATGAATTTTCCTTATTGGGGAAGATTTTTATCACATAGTTACTAAGTTTCCTCTCAGTTCTCTATTAATGGGAGACATTTCTTATACTAAAATCTTCTAGTAGTTATATACATACCAAGATATATGACGAGATGTTATTTTACTTGAATCCCTAAAATGGTAAAGAGTTATAGTGCCCTGTGACTTGCACTTGCTAATAAAATGAGACGATTTTTGATATTTCTTAATATCCAACCTTAATAGTTCCTTAAAGCCATAAAAATAGGTCATAAGGGTGCTACTCTAGCTATCATATGCTCTTTTTAAGAGTAGTGAACCATCTACAATCATAAGGTTATAAATTCAAAGTTCCTTACATCTACTATCAAAATTGAAAGATGTATCATGTCTAATATTATGCTCCATCAACCTTGAAAGAACATCCATAATATAAAAAACTTATAAGGAAATAGGTCCCCTTGCTTAAGACCCCTTTTCCTTTTGAAAATGTGTGTTAGTTCTCCATTCATCAATATGGAGAAAGATGTTGAAGTGACATATATGAACTTTAATATTTATATAAAAATAAAAATAAAAATTTTACATTTAATATCATTAAAAAAATTGTAAAATTATATTAACTTCATACATTCCGCCCAAATTAACAAAACCCAAAAATCTTATTAGGATTATATCAATTTTTATCAATATTAGTGGGTGTAATGGGAACTATTGGTGCCAATCAGGAGTTCATATTTTAAAATTGTTTCTTTCATTTTCCTTGTCCTTGTTAACCCTACCCACTTTCATACCGTATTAGAGACCACCACCACCATAAGGGTGCTATTATATATCTCTTCATATCTCTAAAAAGTCATTAATATTCTTAATGTTCATCCACGAACCCCTAAACCCTTTAAGTAGGAGGAAAATAAAATCACATCTTACTACATCACCTTTTCCGAATTCCTCATTCTCTTTCATTGATTTCATTTCTAAAACATTACCATTTGGTAGCTTAGGGATTATAAAAATTATTGTATTAGGGATTATAAAAATCACAATAGATCAATCAAAACAATTGCATTAAATAAAAGAATGAAAACATATTGTAGCACAAACTACAATTCATCACACCTAGATACTAAAGATGTTTAGTTACACATAACAGAATATGAAATCAAACATAAATAGAAAGAAACAGAAAACAACATAATAAAGAAACAGAAAACAACATAATCCTAAATCTCCCTTTCTCTTCTATCAAATGTTCTTGTAAGTTTGAGTTTGATGTTGTAATTTAAAGGATCTTTTGATGATTTCTTCGCATTCTCCACGTATCTAGATTAATATCATCCCTTTTGAACATTTATTGTTTGGCATTTCAACTGTAAGATCGCTCCTTTTCTTTACCTCCGTTCACATCCTTTTACAGCAAAATTTAGGATTTTTGGGACGTACACGATCTTATACACGACCATTTACTGGACCATGTATAACCCACAATCTCCAAAATTTACAATTCTATGCAAACTAAGAGACTTACTTGACTATAGGCACAACCATGTATCCCTTTTTTTCTTCAAATCTTAGTTTTATGTTGCTTTTTCATCAAAATTCTTCTCCTTTGGTCTATAAAGGAAATTATAACCTATAAACGTACTTGGAGCTAATTAAGTACCAAATATATAATAAAAGTATAAAATATAAAGCAAAAGACATCAAATATGGGTGTATAAATATGATCAAACATTTTTTATTGTTTAATTAAAGGCAATTTAGACAAGAGAAATTACAAGAAACTTGTTTGCAACTTCACTGCTACCATATACTTGTTAACAATTTTTCTCATACTCATTTTTTTCAATCAAAACACATTTTTGAGTGACCAATATCACAATTAAAGAAATAATGGAGTTGCTAGGATTTTCAAATGCCAAACAAGCAAGTAATGCAAATAACCTTCATGGTCTAAAAGAAAAAGGCCTTAAAGAAAAATAGGATAAAGGTAAATAATTGGGTATAAACAATGAAAAAGGCTAAAGCTTAGCTTAGTTATTCCTAAAGGTAATTTATAGGTAAGGTAACTATTAAAGAAATAAGCTAAAACAAGTTGTTGAATCTAAGTGCCTTTATCACTTCAACACTTCTAATTTAACAAGTATGATATCAGTATGTATAATGAAAGAAAGTTTTAGAATCATCCAACTTTGCATGATAACACACATGAAGGAAATAAAAGAACTCTAAAATTGTTGAAATTTTGTTTATAGACTCAAAAACTAAAAAAAAAGATGGGTTAATGCGTGTAAATAGTATACAATTGCTTTCAATTTGACTATCTCAATGATTGATAAAAATATGACTTATAAAAACAATTTTATTCTAATTCTCATCCTTTTGTGTACTAATTCAAATCAATATTCAATAATGAAGTAAAGTATTGATGGATAGATTTCAATTTAGTCGGAATATTAGTTTGTAAAATTTTATAACTAAGATTATAATAAGCTTTAAAAAGTCATGAAAATTGTTAACCCCTTCCCCTCACTTAAAGATTTGCATTTTCAAGGTAGGGGTGCTAATAAGCTCTAGAGTTAATTTCCTAGCTATCTACCTAGTCTACACAATCCAGACAAGCCTGTTTGGTCTTTAAGCAACAATGGAGACTATTCAAACTCTTAATGCATCAAAGCTTTTAAGCCTCATAATCCTTTCATTCGTTGATACAATGTTGTGTGGAAATGATCTTCAAAGCCTAAAGCCTCTTTCACTACTTGGCATGCAACTAAAAGAAAACTAAAGATTAAGGATGGGATAATGGGTTCAAATGACAAGCTATGTGAATTATGTGTGACTGAACTTAAAATTTGATACAAGCATATTTGACCATATTTATACACCCATATTTGATAAATTTTGCCTGATATTTTATACTTTTATGTATATTTGGTACTTAATTTACTCCAAGTGCATTTATAGGTTATAACTACCTTAATGGACCTAAAAGAGAAGAAGTAAGATAAAAATATGACATAAAACGAAGATTTGAAGCAAAGAAGGGATACAGGGCCATGTCTGAGCCTATGTTAATTTCTAAGCTTGTACATAATTGCAAATTATGGAGATTTTGGGATATACATGGTCTAAAAGATAGCCATATATCAGACTATGTATCTTTTAGAAATACTAAAAACTAAAATAATAAGATGTAAACAGATACAAAAGAGGAGGGCAACTTACAGAGGCAATTTTAAATATAGAGATCATTCATTCAAAAGAGGTGATATTGATGCAGAGACATGGAAATTGTAAAGAAATCATTGACTAATACAATAGATTACAACATCAAACATCTACCTTGCAAGAACATTTGATAGAAAAGAAGGAAGATTTAAAATTATAAATGCTTTGTTTTTTATTCGTTTTTTCTTCTTGTTTATGTTTGATTTCATTTTCTATCATGTGTAACTAAATGCCCTGTTAGTCTCTAGGTGTGATGAACCTATTTTGTTCTATAATATGTTTTAACTCTTTTTTTAATGCAATTTTTTATTGATCTCTTGTGATTGTATTACATGGTTAATATATGTTCTAATATATCCAAAATATTAGCACATAATATGATTTCATAACATAAAGATTGAGAATTCCTGTATATGAATAGGTTTATTATATTTGAAAGGAGTTGATTGCAAACTTAGAGATAGGTCGATACAAATCCTCTAGATTAGGTTCAACCTAATAGCAAAAATCACAAATTGGTAAAGCAATCTTAGAATCTTTAACTTAATTGGTAAAGCAATCATAGAATCTTTAACTTGAGTAATTCAATTAATAAACCTAAGATTAGTTGTTAATAGTTTCAAATGAGTTATTAGCATATGGTAGGAATTTCAACAATTTAATGGTTAATAAAACAATTGCATAATAAAAGGTTAATTATTTAATGGTTTTAGAGGGATTCATTATTTAGACACTAATTATTGATATTGATTGTTTTCTAAGCAATTTTTTTCTATTAATTAATTTTCCTTTTTATTTTATCTGCTTAAGTATTATTTTAATTAAAAAACTAACCTTAATTCATAGAAAAGATAGTAAGATAACGATAATTACTAGTATTCATTTTCTTTGTGGGATTCAACCCGTACTTGCTTATGCTAGCTACTGCTATGTCGTGCACTTACAGCTAATTAAATATTGACTAATTAAACAGATTTAATCAAGTTTTTGGCATCATTGCTAAGGACAGTGATATAAGAACACCTGGATGCTATTACTGTAGTCATTATTTTTATTTTTATATTTATTTTATTTTATTATATTTTTATTGTATCTTGTTGCATTTCTTGCTTATTCAATTAATTATCTTTTTAACTTCCCTACATCAACAGTATGTTTGTAGTTTATTTTGGGGATTAAGTTTTAAAATCATCACCATAACTCACAGTGGAAGGATGAAGTAGATGATACTCTTATGGGAGCTATGATGTGTCTTCATAATATGTAACATCACCAAATAGGAAAGAGAGGTTTCCTTACATGTTCTCAAAGGCACAACCATAGTTGTGTTAGTAAGCCACCTACCTGATCATCCTTATTTTACATAAATTACTAGATCACTGACATCTATGCTATGCTGCAACATTTGTGGGAGTGTCTATTACAATCATAAATTTCAAGCACCAACCTATATATGGGAGCAACTAAGCATATACAATCAACCTCCTTATGAGAACAGTTACAATTCAGAATTGAGCAACTCTTACACTTATGGATGGAATGAATATGCTCCAATTGAATATTTACTGTACCAAGCACCTCAAGTTAAGGAGCCAAATCTTGAAGATATGATGACCAATATTATTCGATAATCAATCATGAGGCATTAGGAAGTTGAGGCTTGAATACAAAATATGGTGAACCAAATCAACTAATTGGAGAAGATAATATCTCACGAGATGTAGGGTAGCTTGCCTTTTCTTACTGAAACAGATCCCAAAGAACATGGAATGGCAATCACCCTTAGGAGTGGAAAAGAACTTCTAAACGAAGAAGAAGAAAAGGAAGAAGAAGAGGAAGTAGAGAAATGGAATGAAGTAATTGAAGAAGGTAAGCTGGAAACCTTTGTTTAGGAAGAAGAAGAAAAAGAGTGGAAAATGGTGGCTAGGGAAGAACTGGTGGAGGAACCAAATAAGGAAACTAATGATGAGGCATTGGTTGCCACCTTAAGTACAAAAGATTCCGATTTCTTCTAATACAAACTACTTGCATTAACTGATAATTCAGGGATTTTTGTTATTCCCTATGTTTTAACAAATGTTTATTTAAAAAGGGAATTGATGGAATCCATTGGTGCTATTATTCTAATCAATTATATCCTTATGATTTTCTTGCAATAGGTGGTTTACTTACAGGCTTTAAAACCCTTATATAGAGAAACAGGTGGAAGCAAGCCACTGATCATATACCCAGGATGACAAGAATATGCAGGGCATATCGAAGTAATAATGTTAAACAAGCACTACATCGAAGGAAACCCATGAATTAGTTAGTTTAATTTCATATTGTTTTGTTCTTGCTTTTATATTAGTATAAGATTTTAATTGAATTTTTATGTGTTTTAGGAAAGGAAATCAAGCTTCCCAATGATGATATTGTATGTAATTGTTGTGTAGGGTATGTGTGTCTATGTGTTATGATGTTTAGTGCTAAAATTTTTACGTTTAAGCATCTAATTTTTTGGTTGCTCACATTTACAAAGTGTTACACACCCTCTAGACACGATGATGTAGTTTTAAACCTATCGCTTATCAAATTGTGTAAATCTGCGAAAAGTTGTGATTCAGTAACATACACTATTTGATACATGGCTGTGTATTAGACCTTATATGTCCATAAGCCTTCTTTAAAAGCCCCAACACCTTCATTTTCTCTTTTCTCCCTTACTCCCGCCATTACCCTCTAGCTTTCCTTTCCCACTATTTGCATTTTTCTACCTAATTAGCCATACCCAAGTAAGTTTTCTAGTTTTTTTTTCACTAGTTTATGCATGATTCAGTAGGTGTTTTACATAACTTTTCGATTTCTCAAGAAAAAATGGAAATTTATCACTTGTAGAAATAGTTGCTCATCTAAAAATGCTTTTTGTAATTCAGTGGTTGTTTGAACATGAGACAAGCAACTTAAATGATCTGCCATTAATTTTCAATGCCTAGTTTATCTTTAATTTATAAATTAAATTCACTCTTTAATAAATCCATCTCATCAATCTTAATTTTGCCTCCTTCTGTAACAAATATTTAATAGTTGTATAATTCAAAAGGCCAATGACCTTAGTACCTAATAAGATAGAAATTTTCTTAAATAAAAAACTACTGCCAATGACTCTTTTTTCAATTGTTGAGTAATTTTATAGGCATCATTTAAGGTCATAGACACATTAAATGACAAGAGACCCTTTTCCCACACATTGTGCTGAAATAGCTCCTACTACTTTATCATGCATCATATATGATTTTGAATGGCAATTCCCACTTTACCAATTAACTAATAGGGGTCAAAACTAATATATTTTTAACTCATCAAAGGCTTCTTTGTAATCATCATTAAATTAAAAAATTACATCTTTCTGGAGTAACTTTCACAATAATGATGTTACTTTTGAAAAATCCTTGATAAACCTCCCATGAAATAAGCAAACTTCCTACACATTAAGAGGGTAAGACAAAGATTGAATAACATTAAAATTGTCCTTATATACTACAATTCTCTTAGAAGAAACAACATACCCTAAAACCATACCTTGTTCTACTGTAAATGACATTTTTCAAAAATAAGGAATAAGTTAGTTTCCACACATTTTTGCAAAATCAAGCTTAAATTATTCAAACAACCATTAAAAGAATCTCCATGAACAGAAAAATTGTCCATAAAAACTTTGTTGATTTGTTTTATATAATCTGAAATATGCTTACCATAAACATTTTGAAAGTCGCTAGCATATTATAAGTTTCAAAATGCATTCATGTATATCCTAAAGTTCCAAAAGGTTAATTGAAAGTTTGTTTTTCTTTATCCTTTTGGAACTTATGCATACAACCCTTTAATATCTACTATAATTCATCTAATTGTTTTTTTAAATTTTCAACCCCTGTACCAATTTTTCTTTCCTCCAACGAACACATATTTTAAATGTTCTAGCAATGGTTTCAACTGCAATTTGAGTGCTTGATTGAACCCAAGTTTTCTATATCAATTGCTAACAATTTCATTGTTTTTATTATGCTTCTTGGCTCTTATTTTTTAATTTTATGCTTAGTTTAACTCTTGAGTGCTTATCTTGAATTAATATAGTTTAAAGGTAAAATTGCCACAAATAATTAGAAATTGCACTAAATTGATTTTCTTATAACAATTGATATTGCAAGCTACTATTTTTCATTGTAGGAGATTCAAAAAGTAGAGATAAGGAGTGAAGAACAAGAGCACAAGTCAACAAGTCAACGAGGTGCAACAGGCAAGTACGCCGCGACAACGTTGATGTTTCGCCACGGCGAACTTTGAATATCTATTGAAGAGACCTTTCAAAAAAAGTTCGCCGCGGCAAAGATAATGTTTGCGCTGCGGTTAAAGCTAAAGTTGAATGAATAAATTTTTCGGGAAAAGATTGTCATGGCGAACACATCCTCTTGCCGCGGCGAAACCTTTGAATTGGCACTAACTTGAACCATTTTTCAGTAAATTAACCGATTGTGCAACCCGATCCATCAACCTATTTTATGAAAAGACCTATTTTAGGCTAACTTACAACGAGGAGTAGGAGCCGACACCTCCATCTATCATTCCATCATCTGTTACAACTCCATCTTCATGCACACACCATCGTCTTCTCTCATCCATACCATTTTCTTCTACTTTCCACTGTCGGTTCCTTCCATGGTTGTCTCCAGTGGTGGTTCTCGGTTAAGAAGTATCTTGGAGCTATGCGTGTGTAGCACCCACTCCCGCAAGACATGTACCCGACATCCATGGTGATATCCGAGTATGTACCCCGTAAGGATGGTATGCTAGAACGATCATTCAGTCAAAATTCATTACAAACTTTTTTTTCTTAAAAAAAGGTACATGTAAGCGAAAATCACTAATCCAATCTGGGCTGTCCTTTAAAAACATTTCCATTTACAAGTTACAATTATTTCAAACATTAGTATTTAACAATAACTTGGGCCCATTTCAGAT
>JANVCL010000214.1:35149215-35163273 GCA_026546855.1 Erythroxylum incrassatum | reverse complement strand
AAACAATTCAAACTCAATTAAGAAAAGTCCAAACTCCCAAAAACTAAAACATCTCTTGCGGGAAACTTGCCCCTCGTCGCTACAAGAAATTGCACACGTCGCGACGTAGGCGCTCTTCGCGACGACAGATGCCGCGCTCGTCGCGACAAATGCAGCGTTCGTCACGACGACAGAAGCAGCGCTCGTCGCGACGACAGAAGCACGTCCCGACGCACGTCGCGGCGAACAATTTAATTAGCTCGTCGCGACATGTTCTTGAGCACGTCGCGACGTGCAAACCAGAACGCCCGAAACCCAGACTTCTGCAGAACTAATCTTCACATAACTCAAACAAAACTTAGTTTAACCTTAGATCCTCACTCCTACACCATTTCTAGACTCATCCCAAGCCTAAATCATGCAAAAAACACAACAAAAACATCAACCTTAGCAAAATTGACATTTCTGACCACCGACAATCACAAATTTCCTTCCACACACATTCAATCCCTCATTTCTGTTTTAAATCCCACTAAGCAAGGTTCAAACAACCAAAATGAAAGCAAAGAAACACTAGAACTTACCTGAAGTTGCCTCAATCCCTTCAATCTTGAAAACCCTAGATTTTCCTCTTCTCTTCTTTTTCTTCTCTTCCACGACTCTCCCTCTTCTTTTCCTCTTTCTATTTTCTTTTTCCTTTTTTCTAATTTCTAATATTACTAATACTAGCCAAAAGACCCTAATGCCCTTAAACTTAAGCCTAAAAATCCCAAGACCTAAGTGGTCTTCCAAAATTACCCCTCTCTTTCATTTATCCAATTTAATCCTATCTTAAGCCAAACTTTAATCAAACTTGAATTAATACTAACCTTAGCATAATTCAAATCCAATTACTGATCTAATAAGACTTCAAAAATTCAAAACATGCCTCAAAAATAAATAAAACAGGTTTGGGATCCAACATTTTATAGATCACATTGCAACATGCATGCAATTCATCTATAGTCATTTTTGGAGGATGGGTTAGACACTGTAGGCATTAAGCAGAGACAAGTTCTATTGAACTTAGTTGAAATTCTTCTTAAGTTGAAGAATTAAAAGATAACTTGTGTGACTAATACACCAGTTGATCTCGAGATAGCTTAAAAGAACCTAACATTATAACCATCAGGCCTATGAGCTTTATCAGAGGGAAAGAGAACAAGGTATCTTTGATTTTAGTAGTTGTGACCTTTTTAATGAAAACATTAGTGGATTTAGATGAGAATGGACATTTCAATACATTTTATAACTCTATAGATAAAGGAAAAGTGCTATGCTCAGATCCTAATAGTTTGGAAAAGAAATATATAGTCAGTGTCTTTAGAGAGTCATGTCTAGTGATTGACCCTCAAAATTGAGTAAAGCATAGATTATGTTGCAATTCCTTTTTGCTTGAATTTTTATTTAAGAGAACTTTGAATTTTGGTCACCTTCCTTTAGCTAGTTGGTCCTAGATTTTTACTACTGGTGAGAATTATAAGTTTCTGTTGCATTTATATATCTCTTTAGCTCTATAAGTTCCTGAGCTTTAAGGTACGATCTACATGTTTGGAGGCTAATTTATCTTGGCAAGAGATGTGTGAGTTAAAGGC
Organism: Erythroxylum incrassatum; assembly: GCA_026546855.1. Classification (NCBI taxonomy): domain Eukaryota; kingdom Viridiplantae; phylum Streptophyta; class Magnoliopsida; order Malpighiales; family Erythroxylaceae; genus Erythroxylum; species Erythroxylum incrassatum. The sequence continues at coordinate 35,161,660 of JANVCL010000214.1, read as the reverse complement.
TTAATTTTTTTCCTATTTCATAGGATCTATGTTTGCCTACAACTTGACCAATTTGGATTTAATAGCTTTAATCTTTGCCAGGCATTTAAAATTATTATATCCAAAAACTTCACTTATGAAACTTGTGTTTAAAGAAATGACAAAATGAGGATGCTTTAATAAGGAGTTAAAGAACCTAAAGGGGGCTTTCTTTTTGCTTCCAAGGGTGAAGTCTGCACACAAATTGGAGAATGATCATAAAGTAATACATTTCCAAAAATGTGCATGAATGAGGGGAAATTATGAAATTCATTATGAGTTCATTAAGCATCTATCCAACTTTTTTTTGTAAGAACCGATCTCTTGTTTGTCTATTTGGTCAAGTGTAAAATATGCCTTTGTAGTTTAACTCAGTGAGCTCCAGCGACTTAGTGCATTCATCCAATTCATGTAGATTAGAATACAAGTTTCTCCTCACACCATAGGCTTTATTAGAATGGAAAATACAATTAACATCACTAATAACTATCCATAGACATGGCTGGTTAATTTTGAGATGTTTAAGATCCTCCCAGAGTTTCCTCCTTTGAAATTCTAGATTAGAAGCATAAATAATTATAAAGTGGAAAGTGAGTTGTGTTTACATTTCCAGTAATTCACAGTGGATGAATCCTTTAAAACATTTCTAATTTGTAAGAGTGAATATGTTACAAGTGAGATAATGATTCTCCCATTCAAGTGTTTCTCTTGGTTACTAATTGTAATCCAATCCTTATTAAAAAAACTAGAGCCTTTTTTAAAAAAGGTTTCAAATTGATTTTGATTTTAATGAAATCCATAAGATGTCGTTTATTTTTGTAATAAAGCCCTTAATAGCAGTATGCTTACTAATATAGTTAAAGCCCTTTGTATTTCAAATAATAAACTTTATAAGATAGAAAGGTTTTTTTTCCTTTACGTCCTTTCTGCTAAATCTACCACTACTAGTACTAGGTTAAGTAGATATTTGACTATTCTCAACTGAGCTAAGATATTGATTGATAAGAGCTAGTTTAATCATGATGGAAACTTAAGGGTCCCTTCTAGCCTAATTAGATAGTTGTTCATATGCAAATGGTTCTAAATTTGAAGTCTTATAAATAGGGTCTTCTTTAACATAATTTTTATTCTTTGCATTATCAAGAGATGTATTGAAAAGGAAGCAACATTTACAAGATTATTTCCACTCCCCACATAAGTTATGTTTAGAGTCATTCAAGAGATCTAATGGAAGAGACAGAAGGACTAGGAGGTTCTGGATTCTTCAATGATGCTATATCTGTATTTCATTTGGGGATTTCAATAAATGGAATGAATTTGCAACTATTTCAATGTTAAAAGTGGTTACCAATTTCTGTTAGGCTTTCCAAACTTGGGTTATTTCTTGCTTCTTTGGTCTCCAGAAGGTAAGTGACATTTAAGGGAATCTTTATATAATTGATCATCTTGATTCAATCTTAAGATTTTGATGGAGTCTAGTAGCTTACCATCTACATCAACCTTCAAACATACTCTGACATGGCCAATCTTTTAAAGGTTTACTGTATTTTCATCAAGGTTAATGGCTTGCAAAAAGTAATAGTTAAATAGCTTATTCCTTTTTGACAAATATTTAATGGTACTCTATGTAGATTGGCCCTGATAGGAATTATTATGAGGATTTCATGCCCAATGTTATACCAGCAAACTATTTTTTAACAAAGAAAGGATGACCATATATATATCATGGTCTCGGTTCTTTTATTTTCGTTACATTTTCCTATGAAGCAAATCTAAAAATGAATAGCTCCTTTTAATTAATCAAGACCTTTTAAAGGCTAAACCTTCTCCAGTTTACGTTTGCCCACTACTACGTAGTACAGAATGCAAGTCTTTTCTCTAGAAAATAACCAATAAGAGCACAACTCCATTTAGTAGCACCTTGCTTTAGTGCTTCAATGAGAGGACTGATAGGAGCTCCATGATCTATTGGTTTGACATACCTTAATGATCCTGAGCTTTCTAAGTCACCTACTACCTTAGTCCATGTAACTTTTTAAAAAGTTGCCACATTTTCTTTGTCCAGGTTAGCTATATCAAAACCTCTAACAAGAGGTGATTTAGAAGTATAAGGAAGGCCCAAAGAGAGTTTTGACAACATAGTGAAGGAAGGGAAGTTGAGGTAAAAGGATAATAGTGGAGGACTAAGGCTCAAATTAGGATGAAAAGAGCCTAAGGTTAGAAGAGGGTTAGAGAAATCTTTTCCTATAATGGTATAGAATAGAAAGGTGGGAAAGGAGAAGAAAGGCAGGTTACTATAATTACAACAATCAGAAGAGTTCAAGGGAACTGAAAACCAACCTAATATGGAGAGAGAGAGCATAACATTTTTTCTAAGGTTTTTGTTGCATTTATTTAGATTGTGTGGACTGTTTTTATTTTTTTCTAAGGCTATTGATTTGTTTGCTGATATTAGGAAATCCTGTGTTTTGTGTGTGTGTGTGTTGTTGTTGTTGAGCAAGTTTTACGTAATGTAAAACCCTGTATATTTCCCAAGTATATGAATAGTAAACTTGTAGTAATTGAGGTATTGATCATACAAGAAATAAGTTAAAACTAAATGAACTTAACTTTGTTTAAGGTTTTAAAATATGATTTGAGAGAAAAAAATTCAGAAATTAAACAATCAAATAAAATTGAGCACTAAACCGCTTAACAATTGAGCTGTCATAATAAAACAAGGAGGACCTAGTATGAAAGTATAGGATTCATTCTATTATCATTTTGTTTCGTTAACTATTTTTGATTAAATTTGGTTTTAATCCTAGATTTTTTAAGGGTTTAATTATTATCTCTTAAGACCCAATCATTTAACCCCAATTAATAATCCCTAATTGACAACAAAATTCTAGATTTGCAATATCTGGATTAACAAAAACAACTTAACATTTTCAACTAGTTCTTAAGCAATCAATCAAGTAATCAAGTTCTCACACAAGATCTCTCTTTCTATGATTATCAATTAGATATTTGTGTGACTTATTAGGTTGTTTACTCTTATTACCTAACCTAATCAGATTACTATTGACTCACTCTCTTGATTTTTTCAATCGAAGTATAAGCAAACACAAATATCATAACACCTAAAACATTGCATTGAAATCAAAAGTGTTCAAGTCACAAAAAAGTTAAGAACAAATCCTAATGTAGAATTAGAATATCATGAATGTGTATAACATCTTCCAATTCAGTTTACACATCAAGTTTAATGAAAATAACAAAAGGAAAGAAAGAAAAACTTGATTTGGAACTGAATCTGCAAATCTGGAAAATGTTGGACAACTGATACTCCTTTTGATCTTCCTTGGATTAATCTCAATTTGGGAAGATAGTGGTTGTTCCTTTTTCAGTGTTTTATATTCTTCAATAGTTCTTAAGGCTTCTAGGGTTCTTTCTAAGGTTTACCTACTTAATTTGGTTCCAAAAGTAACCCCAAAATGTTAAAATTGCAAAAAGAATCGCGTGTTGGAAAAGCTGAATTCATTGGAGTTGTTGTCTACACTCTCTGTCACGGTCGTGACCTACTTCCATACTTCCAATTCTTCTCTTTTCTTCAATTTCCTATTTCCATACACTCAAACACACATCACCACCTCTTGAAACATAAAATTAAGATTCAAATTGTGTTCAAAACCACACAAACACTTAGAATATAAACAAACACTAATAATATCATAATTCTAAGCCTATATACATGGCAATCATCTAAGAAATACTTAAAACCACACTTAAACATCTATCAAAATATAGTATAATTTACACCTATCAAAATCCCTACATTTAAAATTTTGTTTGTTCTTAAGAAAAAACAAAAACTCAAACAAACCAAACAATAACACCTAAATTCATGCAATATGCACTATTGATACAATGACATCTAATTTGACAAAACCAATTTAACCTTAAACATCAATCATTCAAGTTGTTCCAACATATTAACCTATGCAATTTATGTCAAAGAAATTTGGATTGAATATACATACTAATCAAGATATTAACATTATATTCATTCACCTAAAGCACTTATATACATACATTGATAATTAGTAATCAACCAAAATTGCAACTATCACTAAGTATCTTTTTATGAAAAATTTTGCTATTTTCAATGACCAGTAGTATTTATTTATGGAAACACCACTTTCTTTTATTTTCTTTAACATTAACCTAGTCTTTTGACGCGAAGGCAAATACCTTGTCATGAATGTTTCTCGATTACTCAACTAGGCCATATTTTATTAATTAGCTTAGTTGGAATATCATTATAGCCTTTTAACACAAAGATAAACATTTTGTTGTGAATGCCCTTAGTTAATCAGCTATATTACATTCTCAATTAGTTACTAGCTACATTCATAACCCAATATTTGTTTCAAAAGGGCTAGCAGAATAATTATTCTTTTAATAGATATACACATTTTTTTTCATTTCACAAAGCCTACTTCATTTCTTTTAATGAATCATCCTCATAAAAGACTACTTACGATGCAAACATATTCAATTGGATTATAATTATAAATTTATGTAACAAATTTCCTAAGATAAACAAATTGACATCATATCCTAATTAACATGCATATTTAACCAAAGATACTTAAACCATAAAATGCACAAGTCAATATGCCTTTACAAATTCAATGACTATGTTCAAAGCTAAACTACTTCCATCAAGTTATTGCCATTGACATATTCACACAATTAAAACATATGCTCACATCATGTCAACCTAATTAAAAACTAAGACAATATGATAGACAAACTTCCCATACATGGCATGTCAATGCAAAATTCTCCCTACACTTAGACAACACAATGCCCTCAGTGTGAGAAAAGCAAACAACACATAAATGGAAATAAAAAATGACAAGAAAAACAAAAAAAAGGTTAGAGTAAGGAACCTTATAATGTTTTAGTGGCGATGTTGTTAAAGCTGGAACTTGGAGCAACTTCTGGTAATGAAATTCCAACAATTCAGTCCCTACAAGATAAAAATAAAAATATCAATAAAATAAAATAAAAATTAAACTTATCCTAACTCTTGGGTTGCCTCCCAAGTAGTGTTTAGTTAATGTCATTAGCTTGACATATTCTCCCTTCTATGCTCAACCTGGGTCAATTATGAGTGTCTTGTATCCACCCATGTCACCTAATTTTAGTTTCGTAGCTTGTAAATAGGCTACACATTATAAGATAATAATAAGGAAATAATTAATCAATTTAATAAAACCTAGTAAGTTCAGTAATGTCCTTTTCAGTAACAAACTATCAACAAAATAGGGAATAATGAAACTCCCAGAATTGTCTATTGAATTCAACAGTTTGACTTCTAAGAAAGTGAGCTATTCTCTTTCTTCCTCAATCACCTTCATCTCCTCTTCTTCTTTGTGAATAGAGATGTCTGTATCTTCCTCAACCTCTATCTCCACTGTCATATGTTCGTCAATCTCTTCTTGAACAAAGACTTCCTTATATTCTTCAAACCCAATCTTCGTTGTCATTTCTTTTTCTTCCTCTCGCTCTTTTAAAGATTTGACATCATCAATTTTCATAAATGAGCCACCTTCCTTCATATTCTTTAATTCCTTATTCATGCTAAATTTCACTTGTTCATCTTCGATTCGAAAGATGAGGTTGTCTTCACGGACATCTACCAAAGCTTTTCCAGTGTTCAAAAATGGTATATCAAAAACTAGCAAACAATTTTGATCCTTTTCAAAGTCTCCCCGAGCCGTTTATCATTACGATAGGTGTGAAATGGAAGTGCAGTGATGCATGCAACTGAGGCATCCTAACAAACTAGTAGATTTGAACCTTGTTCCTACATGACTCGATCAATTCCATCAGGTATTCACCATCTATTTTTCTTGTTCAACTCTTTAACAATATGAAAAACCAAAAGCTCTACCCCCTCTCTATCACATGATGAAATCCATAGGAATTATAAGCTTTTCCACTTTATAAGCATATCCTCCACTAAGCCTAACGATTTCTTTATCTATTGGTCACCAAATGAATACGCATAGATGTTGGCTTCACATCTTTTAACCCTAGTTTCCTAAAAATTGACAGAGGCATAAGGTTTATACTTGCGCCTAAGTCGCATAAACATTTCAAAATCTTTAAATTACAAACTACAAAGGGTATCATGAAGCTCTTTGGATCTTTTAACTTTAAGGGCCTATGGTTGGTAATTAAGGAGCTACAAGTTTCCGTCATAGCCACCGTCTGGTCATCTTCCCAACTCTGCTTTTCAAATAATTTGTCTTTAAGGAACTTCATATACTTGGGCCTACGTTTCAACACTTTCATAAAAGACAAGTAAATTTATCATTTCTTTAGCTTTTTCCTGAACTTTGCGAATGGTAGATCCAATTCGTTCTTCTGACGTCTTTTTGAGAATGGTATTTTTGGTGAGAAAGGTGGAGGAGGAGTATAAGGAGGGTCATCATTCTTTTCTTCATCCTTTTTCTTTTTCTCTTATGTTTCTACAAGGTGGGTCCCAAGTTGTCTTTTCGCCGATTCTTCTAGCTCTTTTCCACTCCTAAGTGTGATAGCCTTATATTGCTCTCTTGGATTTACTTCTATATTGCTCATAAAGTTTTCCACACTTCTCTTATAGAATTTAATGGAAAACTGGCCCATTTAAACCTCTAGGTTGTGAATAGAAGAGGCATACTCTTCCATTTCTTACTCAACCTTTCCTTATAGTCTCTTCTAAGCCTCATCCATACTTATAAGTTTGTCCATTATCTTATCCAATTTAGAATCCCATGATCTAGAATCATCTTGCTGAAATCCTAGTTAGTCTTGATTTCTCATTTAAGTCTTTGCATTGTTTGAGCAAAAGAAATCTGGGTGGTTTTGCCATCTTGGATTGTATGTGTTCAAATAAATATAATTACTTCCTTGACCAAATTGTGCTTCATTGAAGTTCAATTGTTCCATATTGTTGATTTCCGCTATGAAGCAATCAGCTGTGATATGACCCTCTCGTCTATATAGTTTGTATCTTTGCAGAATTACTTTGAATGGGGAGAATGAGGTGGTTCTCAGACTATTCAATTCTTTGGTGAGGTTGTCACGTATCGAGCACATGAAAACTGCCTCATACTCGGCCTAAGTATACTCATGGTATCCTTAATCCGACTATGCAAGGCTAACTAAATATCTCTCTTTTTTTTTGAAAAATTTAGGCAGCACTAATAGCTGTATTTTAAAAATTCCAAAACTTAATTAAACATCAACAAACAAATTTAAATGCACTTCTATATTCACATTAAAATTCTACCACAAATTTTTTACTTTTAAGTCCACTAAAAAACAATCTCAACAACAATACCAAAACTTCATACAAAAGGTATTTTACAAACTACAAGATAGTTAGGAGTTAATTTAAAAAGTCATAAAGCATATCAATATAACCAAACTAATAAAAACAGTTCATGAGCCACTATACAATAAAAGTACAAACAAAGACTACCCACGTATGGTAATATCACGAAAATGTAAAAAAAAATTGCCTGTTCCATACAAAGCTTCAAGCTCACTAAATTAACCTGCATGGTTGGAAAACGGAGGGGGTGAGTACACTATATACTCAATGAGCGGGAAAAACATATATTGCAAATAGAACTCAATACATATTAAGACGGTATAGATAACCTATGAAGTGAACATACATCATATAGAAATACATAGGCCTAACCTATGACTCAACGTATACTAGTTAGGAACTATATAGGCTTAGCCTATTAATCACTCATCCGATGAACATAGGTTCCAGTTTCAGTACATAAAAGCAGAAAAACTTCACATGTATAATCAAATCTCGTCAGAAAACAAATCTCAAAATAAGCCAAAACAATTATATGTGTCACCACGAGTCGGCCAAACTAGTATGCTCCCCCACCAATTCTCGGTGTTAGCTTAACTTTCATCCATGGTGAGTCTGAAATACAATCAACAAAAGCGTCATGACCCTAGGTGATGACCTCATCGGTGAACAGACTTTAGGTGTAGAATCACCTATAAATCCTGTAAAAAGGTGTCGATACAGGAACTCGAGTTTTATGTACCAACGTCAAGAGTACACGGGTCGCTTAATCTGTTGTGCCTAACACATGATTGACCAATCGTTACCTCACCAATCATAAAAAATCATATACAAATATTAAGTATAAAAATCAAGTAAGCATGCTTTTATTTATCGGGCCAGTCAATAAAATGGGACCTTGCCATGGCTCTAAGCAAAAAAGGAACACATACACGTAGCATACATGACTCGATTATGCATATGTAAGTTCCAAAACATTATTTTATGCATTAAAAGTCATCTTTTGCACTCCAAGTGCAAAGTTGTTTAAAAATATAGTTTTAGAAAATAAAACATTGTTCTTTGCACTTCTAGTGCAGGTTTGTTGAAATCAATATCATTTATCAAAATACGTAATAAACAATCAGTTGCACTCCAAGTGCAAAGAATTATTGAAAACAATGTTGTTTATTAAATACACAAGTATATTAGCATCAATTTGAGATTAAATCCTACTATGCATTTCCTAGGTTCAAAATTCACATACAAGTCATCATGCATGTCTTGGGATATCCTAATACTATTTAAGAGATATGGTTTCCCCAACTTACCTTAAAAAAAAGTGTACACTCCCTTAACTTCAACAATATACATATATCTCATATTTATACATCATCACATAAGTGTATAAAACACAATATTACTATCTTTAAGCTATAAGATTCGACTATTACTCATCAATTTGAGCAAAATTCAAGTTTACTATAAGTAAACATGAAAGTCACTTTCCAATGTATATCGTTACGAACCCTTAAATCCTAAGCCAAGTTCACTTAGACATTTTATCAAACACCTAATGTGCATGATTTTCAAGTCATATTTTTAAGACTTTATCATAGTAATTCATGTTCCTATCTTATTATATAATAAACACTTCCAAACAACAACACATTTCACCGCTCCATTCAATCCAATTCCCTTCATTTAAGCCATATTCATCATAATTATGCAACTCATTACATTAATTCATTCCTTCTCCCATCATTTCAACCAAGCCTCATCCAATATACATCTTCATTTTTCATCATCAATTCACATTATACATATACAATTAACACAATATAATTCTTCTAAATCATCAATTTCAAAAGATTTTCAAAAATTTACAAACTTTCATAAAAGAAAGGGCATTTCAGTTTTGACTTAAGGAGGCTTCTCCATGACTCATTTCATTCATCTAAACCATGTTTCATGTATATTGAAGCATGGATAACAACATGTCTTAACACCAAACTCAAAATCATAATATAGAGAAAGATGAGACAAAAATTACCTAAAACTTCCTCTGATGATATTAAAATTCTCTGAGAATTTCTCAAATATAATGGTAGATTTGAGTTAATTAGCTTAGAACACCATGATTTGGGTTGGAGAATCCAAAAAAAAGGAGTAGTATTTAGTGATAGCTGAAAATGGTTATTCTCCTCCTCTCTTCTCCTTTATTTTAATTAAAACAAAATGCTTTAAGCCTTTAGTAATGGGATGCACAGTCATACATGAAGAAGGGTATAGAATATTGACTCTTCATTGACCAAAATATGGTGAAATTACCTTTTTGCTCTTAGTTTATATGAAAATTACCATTATACCCTCCAAATTTTCCTAAATTTGCAATTATGCCCAAAATTTGGGAATGACCAAAACTTTTATTTTTATTTTGGTCCCCTAACTTTTGAAAATAATAATAAAACCCCTTAACTTTATAAAATTACATATTGGTCCTCCAAGAATATAAAAATTACATTTAAGTCCTTTGACTTTTAACAATTGGCAAACAAGTCCTTACGTACATCAACTTTTTCAATTAAGCTTTCTAAGTGTCCAATAAGTCTATAAATAATGTCTAATCAGCTCTAAGACATTAGAACACATTTAACTCAACCACCATGGTCTTATCCATCCATTGGACTCGGTTTTACACACTTAGAAGCTTATATGTCAGAAATCTCTAAGATTTCCCATACTAATGAACTCTAAGTTCATGTAAGGCATATAACATTATAAATCATTGACATATATACCCCAAAGAGTTTAAATATACATCCATGTGTATATCAATATACAGTAGCATCTCCAAGTACAGAATAATACAAAAGGGCACAGAGAGTCCGGCATTATGGAGGTTGTCGATTTTAGCTTGCAATGCTATCACTGAATCTACCACAATCATTCCTTCTGGATCTAAGAAGTTTAAATGTTGTCTACTTTGTCCCAATGTCTGAAGACAACTATTGTTCGCCATCTCTTTAAAGAAATTATGTGTCGCTTGCATTAATTGGTGGTCTTGAAATTCTTTGATGATAGGCATTGAACCTTGGGCTCGTAAAGTCTATAAGGGTCCTTTGCTCTCCATGATATATTTCCTCTGTCATCGTTCTTTCTATCTCTTCTTGGCATTGAACTTTTTAGATTCTTCATTGTTGCCTTGTGATGTCCAAATTCATATGTCTTCTACTTTGCGATTAAACTTCCTTCTCTCTTTTTTTAAATTTCTTATGATTGAGTACCACAATCACAAGAAAGGGAAATAATTTCTCAAAACAAAGGAATTCAAAAAGTCCTAAAATAACTCCCTAGTATTGGCGCTAAAAACTTGTTGAGCAAGTTTTATCTAATGTAAAACCCTCAATAATCTAGAAGTATATGAATCATAAGCTTATAGTAATTGAGCTGTCAATCTTACGAGGAATTAGGTAAAACTAAATAAATGTAACTTTGTCTAAGGTTGTAAATATGATTTGAGAGAAAATAAAATTCAGAAATTAAACAATCATATAAAATTGAGCACTAAACCACTTAACAATTAAGCTGTAATAATAAAACAAGGAGGATCAAGTATGAAAGTATAGGATTCGTTTTATCATCACTTTGCTGCGTTAACCATTTTTTGTTCAATTTGATGTTGATCCTAGATTTCTAAAGGGTTTGATTATTCTCTCTCAATACTTAATCATTTAACCCCAATTAATAATCCCTAATTGAAAAAAATTCCAGATTTGCAATCTCTTGATTAACAAAAAAACATAACGTTTTCAACTAGTTCTTAAGCAATCTATCAAATAATCAAGTTCTCACACAAGAACTATCTTCGTATGATTATCAATTAGATATTTGTGTGACTTATTAGGTTGTTTACTCTTATTACCTAACCTAATCAGATTACTATCGACTCACTCTCTTGATTTTTTTTAATCGAAGTATAAGAAAACACAAATATCATAACATCCAAAACATTGCATTGAAATCAAAAGTGTTTAAGTCACAAAATAAGTCAAGAACAAATCATAATATAAAATTAGAATATCATCAACGTGTATAACATCTTCCAATTTAGTTTACACATCAAGTTTAATGAAAATAAAAAAAGGAAAGAAAGAAAAACTTGGTTTAATGTAACATCCCATCATCGATGGGAAGGGTAAAATTAGTAATTTGGGACTGGTTATGATGAGCTTGTTGATCAGTCATCTTTGTGTGGATATTTTGACCCCTGTAGAGGTCGATATGGTTTTTATGTCCTTCATAAAAGTTGTAGAGGGTTCTTTTATCTTTCCATTGATACCAAGTTTGTAAACTTTGGAGTTCTAGGTCAAAACTTATGATGTTACAAGTTTGGTACTATTTGTGAGGAGCTTGTTGATCAGTCATCTTTGAGTGAATTTTTGACCCCTTTAGAGGTCGATCTGATCTTTGAGTCCTTCATAAAAATGGTAGAGTTGTCTTTTATCTTTCCAACGGTACCAAGTTTGTAAAATTTTGAGTTCGGAGTCAAAAGTTATGAAGGTTTGAAGTTCGGACGTCAGATTAGGAGAGCCGAGTGACTCGCGTGGCCGAGCGCCTCGCGCGGGCGCGCGAGCTCGCGGACACATCGCTCGGCCGATTGGTCGAGCGGCCACCGCTCTGTCAATTTTGTCCAATTTTTGGCCGACCGACCTCCCTCCACTCTTTTGATCATAACTTTTTCGCCTGACCTTCAATCGATCTGATTTTTGAAGCGTTGGATTCCTAAGACATTTTTCTATCTTTTCATACCAGATTGATCGGTTTTGATATTAAATTGAAAAAGATCGATCAGATCAAAGTGAGCTGACCGGTTGAAAAAGTCTAAATATGCTTCAGTATTTTGGTGATATCTCGATCAGTAGAGATCCAAATGAGGTGATTCTTGTTGCAAATTAAAATAGAAACATGGGGCTACAATTTATCTGAAGGAGTTGATCGACAATTTAGCCTCTAAGACTGTCAATTTCTAGATTGAAGTTAGGTGTAGTGTTCAGTCTCGATTTTGTAATGGTC
>JANVCL010000214.1:35121820-35142855 GCA_026546855.1 Erythroxylum incrassatum | reverse complement strand
TAGTTGATAACATTATTTTTTAATCAAGGATAAATGTGTCATATGAAATAATTGAATTGAATTATAATCTTATTGAATTTGTTTCAAATCGTATAATTGAATTTAATTATAATATTACTGGATTTGTTTTAATCAATATAAATTGAAATAATCGTATTAATGTAATTTAATGAATTTAATTTAAAGGTTTCAAAAAGCCTACGAGTAAAGAAGGAACTTGCATATGAAGTTTTATGCCTTTAGTGCCTCTCCTCTTCAGTAACGTGCAAAGAGCTGGAGATTACCTTGTGCACCGTCTCCTCATATGCGCATAAACCTAAAATCCTAATCCGTTTTTGACCCGACGATGGCCGTGGATATGGACGTTGACTTCAAAGAGTACAAGTTGCGATGCGAGCTTCGTGGTCACGAAGACGACGTACGATCTCTCTCCCTTACTCCTCTCTAAGTAGGCCTTAAATTATTTTGTTTTTTTGTTTTCAACACTGCCCTCGATATTCACTTACTGAAAGTTTAACTTATCGGGAAAAAAAATTGGGTTGCAACCGGCGATTTGAATTAGGCAATTGGTTGTAAATGCATTTTGCTAATTTGAGTGATTTGAGTGAGGGTTTTTGTGAACTATAATAGTAGCTCTAATCAACTTCAGGAGGTGGCAACTAGTCAATGCTAGATAGCTAAAAGATCTTACGATGAAGTACAGTGACGGGTTTGGTTGAATGAGTTGAAAAGATCTTGAAATGGAAGCAGTAGAGTTTGTTTATGCTAATTGCATTTAGGGTTGGAAATAGTGAGATTTTTGGAAGAAAAAAAAAGCTAAAATTTGATGTCATATTTCTGAATATTTGGAAATTTTGAATACCAGGTTCGTGGCATATGCGTTTGTGGTGATGCTGGGATAGCTACTTCATCTAGGGATCGAACTGTGAGGTTTTGGTCTTTGGACTTATCAGACGAGCGCAAGTATCAATCATCAAAAATATTTTTGGGGCACTCGAGTTTTGTGGGTCCCTTGGCCTGGATTTCACCAAATGATGAGTACCCAGAAGGTGGGATTGTTTCTGGTGGCATGGACACGCTGGTTTTAGTATGGAACTTGGGTACTGGGGAGAAGGTGCAGACTTTGAGAGGCCATAAGTTGCAAGTTACAGGTGTAACTTTGGATAATGAGGATATAGTGTCATGCTCAGTTGATTGGTGAGCTACATTTAACGTGTCTCTTGAGTTATCCTGGTTTGTTTTAAATAGTTCATATTGCATTTTTTTGCTCAGAGTGAGTTAGAGGCTCATATCCATTTTAAATTTGTTTTGATAGTTTGGATAATGTGAAGATTGATGTTAGATAGCAACATTAAAGTGGAATGAGAACACTCTAAGTTGATGGTATGAATGTATTAATAAAGTAAGTGTTCTATTCAATTCACAATCATCTAGTTTCAAATGAGACCAACTATCATGTTCTACCTACATTTTGATCACACAAATAAAAAATTATGTGAATCTGCTTAACTGATTTTTGATTGTTGGTCTATCTCTTTCATTTGACAATGGTGCTAATCTTTTTCTTCAGATCTATGAATGAGTACATTTAGGTTTGACAGAACTTTTAGTATTTCTACAGCATTTACCCAATTTATGACTTTCTACATTGTAGTACCCTACGAAGATGGAGGAAAGGGCAAGCTGCAGATTCGTGGGAGGCTCATCAATCGGCAATCCAGGCAGTTATAAAGCTCCCCTCGGGTGAACTTGTCACGGGTATACATTTTTGCTTATTCTTAAGCTCATTCTTTTGGTTTCAAGGAAAGCTAAAAACTGCATGGGCTTTGTTATCCTTTTGTCCGTTTTAGGTGTTATATTTTATCTATTTGATCTAGTGTCAACTCATCCAAGGTTAATATGAAACACATGCTCAGATTTTCATATCCTTTTTATTTTCTTTTATTTTTTTATGCATTAATGGGTTGAATACTTCAGTTGATTAGAAAGGGACTTCCAATAATATATTTTTATCTTGATTTTATCCAGGTTCAAGTGATACAACTTTAAAACTTTGGAGGGATAAGAAATGCTTGCACACTTTTATAGGGCATACAGGTTTGATTTTTCCATCTTTTTGCTTGAATCTTATGATTGTTGCTTTAGACAGTTATAACTTATTAAGCAATGGCAAGAAACATTAACCAACCTTCTATAATGTTGCAGATACGGTACGAGGCTTAGCAGCTATGCAAGAATTAGGTATTCTTTCAGCATCACATGATGGGTTAGTTTTCTCTTCCTTCAAAATTTTGATGTAAGATGTTGGTGGTTTTATAAAGGGAATTTTAAGTTTTAAACACAAAACATAAATATTTTATTGAATAGATGATATAAAATTTTCCTTCATTCTTTACGACAAAATTGACTATACTTCCTTTCTTCATTTTGTCATCCTTGTCTTGCTTTGTCATGCATATACTTGCTCCATACTGGTTCCCATTCATTGTGGCAGGTCCATTAGACTCTGGGCATTGTCAGGTGAATTATTGATGGAGATGGTTGGGCATACTTCCATTGTCTACTCAGTTGATTCTCATTCTTCTGGACTCATTGTGAGTGGTAGTGAAGATTGCTTAGCAAAACTATGGAAAGGTGATTGCTTCAACTATTTATTGTTCTATGCTTTGTAGCTTTTGAAATCATAATACATGTACTACTTCAATAGAATGTGTCGTGTGCCTTGTATAGTTTGTAACACCGAAGTGTCATTTGTAGATGGGGTTTGTTTTCAAAGCATAGAGCATCCTGGTTGTGTTTGGGATGTCAAATTCTTGAAAAACGGTGACATTGTGACAGCTTGTTCTGATGGGGTTGCACGCATTTGGACTTCTACACAGGAGAGGACTGCAGATCCACTTGATCTGAAATCATATGTTTCTTACCTTTCTCAGCACAAGTTAAGCAGGTATGATCAAGTACTTGATGCACTGTGTGATAACTCATGAGTTTTACATCATAATACTGTAAAAACAGATTATAGGATTATAATAATAAGTATGAAGCTACTGGTTAGACACTGAATGACCAGTTGAACAAATACCCTATGACTTATTGATGCAAAAGAACTTAAAAGTCTGTAAAGACATAAAAGAGAAAAAATTAGTCAAGCACAAGATTTAATTTGGTGGGATAAGGATCGACAATTGAGCTGACATCAAAGATAAGAACTAAAATTTAGATTTGTTAGGATTCGTTATTAGATAGGAAGTAGTAGTAAGTTAAATATATTATTCTGTTTTATATGTGTTATCTTAGTTGTTTAGGACTTACATCTTTTTTATTAGAATAGGATTTAAATTTTTTTAAAACCCTTTTTTACTAGAATAAGAGTTCTAAAAACTTCTCTATAAATATGTGTATATTTAGCTCTTTAGTGACAAGCAATCTGAAATTTCTTTACAAACTTGAGTTTTCAACTAGGTGTGATGCTTTCATCTAAGAGTGATTCTTAATTTTCTACTCTCCATTGTTTGTGTTCCTTATTAAATTCCAGCAAACCTAACCTAATTCCAGTCATCTTAAACCTAAATTCCAACCATATTAAACCTTGAAATTTTAAGCCTGAATTTTCAATAATCAAACCCTAAAACCCCAACTATATCAAACTGAAATTTCAGTATTCCTAGTCAAAATCTAGCCCTAAAATTTGATATTTCAACAACCTAATGTCAGTCATATGTCGTAATTTTGTGATTATTCGCTACTAGTTAATACTTCTTCTATTTGTCCTATATCAATTTGGTATTAGAGCTTTTGGTTCATGATGGCGACACATAGCGGAAGGGCGTATAAAGGAATATACGATGACCAAGAGTGAGATGAAATACTTTTAGGAGTTATAAAAGATTGGACCTTAATGACCCTCAATTAGAAGGTGTCGTAAAAACTAGCCCATAAAACAATATTAGACAACAAACTACATTTGATGTTGAGGGTGGAGAAAGTGAAATCTAAGATGAAGAGGCTGAAACTAATCAACAACGAATGGGGTTAGAAAATCGTTATCTACCGAGAGATCCAAGACAAAGAATCCAACCAGCAACACATGGAGAGTGCATGCGAATCTTTAGAGGCCACGATAAAGTTGAAACACACAACGAATTCGATGACATAATTAAGAAAACTCATGTTGAAGGTCCTGATTTGCAGGAAAGATGGATCCACACCTATTCTTGGATTGGACAACAACAATGGAAGATTTTTTTGATTGGTACCACATGTCAAAAGATAGAAAAATTTGGTTTGCAAAGATGAAGCTAGTTGGACATGCTAAACTCTGGTGGAGATCAGTAGAGGATATAGTTCGAAAAACAGGCCAGCCACTAATTGTTGA
Organism: Erythroxylum incrassatum; assembly: GCA_026546855.1. NCBI lineage: Eukaryota > Viridiplantae > Streptophyta > Magnoliopsida > Malpighiales > Erythroxylaceae > Erythroxylum > Erythroxylum incrassatum. The sequence goes on along the minus strand of JANVCL010000214.1, from coordinate 35,138,480 downwards.
TTAAGAAGAGATGAAGTTGAAGTTATCGGAATAATACATACGATTTCATTATCAGGAAGATCTCCAAGATCAACTCATATCCTTTAGACAAGGGATGATGTTTGCAACCGAGTACACGAAAATATTTGAACTTTCTATTTAAGATGAAGGAATGAAATCAAAATGATAAGTTACACCTCACTACAAAAATGGCTTAAGGGCAGAAATTCGCAAGGAGCTAATAATGCAAAGGACTTACAACCTTGAAGATGCATATCACTTGGCTTTAAGAGCAAAACAATACTTAGGACAAGAAGTAACTAAAAAGTTTCAAAGTCAAGCTGGGGAATTTGGTATGAAATACGGCGGTGCAAAATTTTAGACCAACACCTAATGCATCAAAATTTGCACCACAAAGCAATTATAAAACTTCTCAAGGAGCTAAATTTAAAGGAAAAGCCATAGCTGAGATTGGGACAAAAGGAGCCAACAATGACAATAAGTGGTTATGATGCAATGAGAGGGGCCATTTTGCTTATGAATGCCCTAATAGAGGTTTGCACGTGATGGGAGAAGAGGAAAATTTGATGACGCTGCGTGTGAGGACGAAGTTGGGGAGGAGTTAGAAGGATACTTTGATGATGAACTAGCTATTCCTACAAATCTTAATGTAGTGAGACATATGACTCCTAAAGTGGAAGAACAGAAAGAATGACTTTGTATTGCTATTTTTTTTTCTCAAGTTAGATTTGGAGATAAAGTATGCAAGCTTATCATTGGTGGGGGAAGTAGTATAAATGTGGTATTAGAGAACATGGAGAAGCGATTGAATTTACTTATAGAGAAATATAAAAATATCTACAGAGTTGCTTGGGTGGATAATAGAACTATATTAGTTGATTAAACGTTCTTGGTGTATTTCAAATTAGGAATATATGAGGAATTGATTAAGTATGATGTCATTCCTATGAAAGTATCTCAAATTTTACTTGGGTGACCGTGACTTTATTATCAAGATGTGTGGCACTTCGTAAAAGCTAACACCTATCAGTTTATATTTCATGGAAAGAACATAATTTTGAAGCTTATGAATGTAGACAAGGTAGAAAAACAAAAAGGAAGTAATAAAGACATCCATAATGCCAAGAAAAAGCCTCTTAATATCCTCAAGGAGAGAGAATTTGAGTTGTTAGCAAGGAAAAGGGAATTGTGTTTGCAGCGGTAGTTAGGGAAGTAATAGAAACGTCACTTGAAACACCCTTTATCTTACCAAAAGAAGTGGGAGAATTGTTAGCTGATTTTTTTAGACCTTATACTAGATGATTTGCTAGTTGAATTACTTCCTTTACAAGATATTCAACATGCTATTGACTTTGTACTTGGATCTACTCAACCAAATCTTCCAGCCTATCACTTGAATCTTATTGAAAATGAAGAGCTGAAGAGACAAGTAGAGTAGTTCCTGGAAAAAGTATTAATTCAAGAAAGTCTTAAGTCTATGTGCATTTCTAGTACTGTTGACTCCAAAAAAGTATAGAAATTGACAAATGTGTATTGATTGTCGGGTGATAAATAAGATCACAATTAAGGTATTGATTTCCGATAGCTCGCGTTGATTATGTGTTAGATATGTTGATTGGAGCTACTATCTTTACCAAGATAGACTAACAAAGTGGTTACTATCAAATTAGAATTAGTCTTGGAGATAAATGGAAAATGACTTTTAAATTGGACTCTCTAATGCACTTAGCACTTTTATGAGAGTGATGAATCAAGTGTTTTGACCATTTATGGGCAGATTTTTGGTGGTATATTTTGATGATATATTAATATACACCAAGACTAAAGAACACCACCTATTAACATTTACAAAAAGTCTTGAGAGTTTTGAGGCAAGAGAAACTTTATATCAACTTAAAGAATCGTTCTTTCAACCAATCAATTGTTTTATTTTTGGGTTTGATTATATCCTACCGTGGAGTGGAGATAGATCCCGAGAAGATTAAGGCCATCCGTGATTGGCCTATTCCAAAGGATGTGCATGACACGAGTTTTCATGGTCTAGCAACATTTTGTAGGCAATTTATTCATAATTTTAGCAACATAATGATACCCATTACTGATTGTGGGGCGAGTCTAAATTCGTACGACAATGTTGAACATGTCAATTAGCTAAAGGAAAGAAACAAAATTTTGGATTATACATACCATTGTTTGTGCCTCATGCAAATTGGAAGGATATAAGTATGGATTTTATATTGGGAATTCCTAAAACTATAAATTGTTATGATTCTATTTTCGTGGTGGAGGATTGGTTTTACAAGATGAGTCATTTCATTCCATGTTCCAAGTCTTATGATGCTGTCTATATTACTAAACTCTTCTTCAAAGAGGTTGTATGTCTCCATAGATTACCTTTAATCATTGTCTTTGATCGTGACGTGAAGTTTATGAGTTATTTTTAGAGAACTATATGGAAAACATTAAACATTAAGCTTTAATCTCAAGTTCTTTCCATTCCTAAATTGATGGACAAACAAAGGTGGTGCATAGAAGCTTGGAAACTTGTTAAGATGTTTGGTTGGAGACAATGTGAAAAATTGGGACCTAATTCTTCCTCTGTTAGAATTTGTATACAATAGTTCTATAAATAGGTCAACTGGTAAGAGTTCTTTTCAGATAATCTGAAGAGTTCAACCAAGGAAGCCTATTAATTTGATTCCTTTACCACAAACAACACGAGTAGTTGAAGGTTTTACACAACACATAAGATACATCTTTGATGAGATACATAACAACCAACAATTTGTCTTATAAAGAATATGTTGATCAACATCGTTGATTGGTAGAATTCAATGAAGGGGCTATGGCAATAGTTAGGATTTGTCCAAAGCGTTTTTTGAAAGAGAAATATAAGAAACTTTATTCACGAAGTGCGGGACCTTATAAGATTATCAAGAAAATAAGTGCTAATGCTTATGCTTTGAAATTACCAAGTGATATGGGAATTAGTTATATCTTTAATATTATGGACTTAAATATTTATTATGGATAAGAAAATAAGTGCTAATGTTTATGTTTTAGAATTATCAAGTGATATGGGAATTATTTAAATATTTATCATGGATATGATGATACACAATATTCTACTGCAACTGTGGGAATTCCAATCATTCCCCATTTTAAAGAGATAGAGGATGTTCTTGATGAATAAATTGTAGCCACAAGAAATGGAGGGTATTGATAATTTCTCGTCAAGTAGAAAGGAAGATTGATTTCTAACAGTACTTTGATTTTAGAATTTGAATTTTGGAAGTTGAATCCAAACTTATATGATTAGTATTTATCATATTCTATGTCGATGACGACTTCAGACAAGCCGGAGAGAATTGATGCAAAAGAACTTAAAGTCTATAGAAGAAATAAAAAATTAGTCAACCACTAGTTTTAATTTGGTGAGATGAGAATTGAGAAATGGGCTGACATTAAAAATAAGGGTAATTTTTTATTTTTCATAAATCAGTAATATTATAAATCAAGAAAATACAGGTTTATGTACATAGCTACAGATTGCCGAAAACCAAATCTCATAAGGGTAAAAATTTAGATTGTCTTAAGATTCCTTATTAAATAGGAAGTAGTAGTAAGTTAAATATGTTATCCTTGTTGTTTAGGACTCAGAATTTTATTAGAATAGGATTTAAATTTGTTAGGAACTTTTTTCTACTTGAATAAGAGTTCTAAAAACTTCTCTATAAATATGTGTATATTCGGCCCTTCAATGACTAGCAATCTTAAATTTTTCTACAAACTTGAGTTTTCAACTAGAAGGTTTGATGTTTCCTTCTAAGAGTAATTCTTACACCTTAGAAGTGTTTGCTAGTTTTCTACTCTCTATTGTCTGTGTTCCTCACTAGATTTCAGCTAACCCAACCTATTTTAGCCATCTTAAACCTAAATTTCAGCCATATTAAACCCTGAAATTGTAAACCTAAATTTTCAGCAATCAAATCCTAAAGCCCCAACTATACCAAGCTGAAATTTCAGTATTCTTAGCCAAAACACAGCCCTGAAATTTGATATTTCAGCAACTTAATATCAGCCTTATGTCCTAATTTTGTGATTATGAGCTATAGTTTCTTACATCACTTATTCAGCTGTCTTGGTCAATTTTTGGTTTGTTCCTGATAAAGTGCAAATTGCCTTAGTTATTGACAAACCCCCTTTTAACTACATGAATATATCTATATTCTAAATATTTGCCTAATTTTAGCGTTTTAAGGTTAATAAATATACATTAAAATTGTTATTTTATGTGTTTTCTCTTCGTGTATTTTAGGACTTACAGATAATTCTTGGTGAGATCAATCTAAATTTTAGTTAACTTTCTCAATTCACTATTAATGAGTGTCTATATCGGGCATTCTTGGTTTTAGGAAGAGGGTTGGAGGACTGAAATTAGAAGATTTACCAGGCCTTGAGGCTTTACAAATTCCAGGTGTGTTTACAGTTTTATCTTTCTCTACGAAACAGTTAATTTAATAGCTGAAAGGTTGTCCTGTAGACACAAGAATATTTTTAGCTACTGGATTTCTTCTGAGTTTTGGTGAATGGACTTTAAATCTGTGCTACCACTGTTGTTGCATCAGTATACAAAGTCCTAATTTTTATTAAGAAAATTGTATTAGAAACTAAAATTGTGTTGTTACTGATGACTTTCCATCAGAAACAGTTGGTTGCAAAATCTTTACGGCATTTTTTCATCTTGTAATTAGGAACTAGTGATGGCCAGACTAAAGTTGTGAGAGAAGGGGACAATGGTGTAGCATATTCATGGAATTTGAGAGAACACAAGTGGGATAAAGTAAGTATTGTAAGAATTTCCTTTCCTCGCATTGCTTAACCCATGTTTAACTGATCTTTTCCATTTCCAGATTGGTGAAGTTGTTGATGGACCAGATGATGGAGTGAAGCGTCCTGTTCATAATGGAACCGAATATGATTATGGTATCAGCTTGTAGTTTTATCATAACTTAGGTATATATTGAGTAGTTTGAGTTTTGTTGACATTTTTATCTCTTATCCTTGTTACTCAATTGCTCAGTATTTGATGTTGATATTGGAGATGGTGAACCTATTCGTAAGTTGCCTTGCAACCGATCAGGTATCTCATTCCTTTTTTTTTTTTGACAAGGATAATCATATTATTATTGAATATCTTTTAATTATCATCATCCAATTCTATTGAACCTTTTATTTTATGTTAGTGTAGTTATGGACAAATAATTTTTAGCTGATATGAGACACTTTTTCTTGTTCCTTGATCTATAATTCATAATGTCGCTTAACATTTGTTAATTTTTATTACATTGAATGGGATGGTCCAGATAATCCATATGATACTGCTGACAAATGGCTTCTCAAGGAAAATCTTCCTCTTTCCTATCGGCAGCAAATTGTGGAGTTTATACTCCAAAACACAGGTCAACAAGGCATTGCACTTGATTCATCATTTCGAGACCCATACACAGGCTGTAAGTTTAACTTTTAGTGTTGCTATGAATTGGGAGTAACATTCATCATAACTTTTATCCTCACTCCATTTATTTTTAGTACTGATTATTCTCTGTTTAACTTCTCAGCAAGTGCCTATGCGCCTGGAGAACATTCAAACAGGACTAGTATGTGTCTAAACCAACTGACAAATCAATTTCAAGTTCTCTTTGAAACATTTCTTATACTGAACATTTTAGTGATGAATGGCTTTAAGATTTTTTATTGTTTATTAATGAGCAGTTTTCCCAACAATGCCTACTTTCAAACATATTCCAAAGGTATGTATTTAATCAGCTTCTTTTGTTAGTTGATGTTATGACAAATGTATTCTTGAGTCTTATAATATGTAAAATGTTCCCTAGTTTTCCATGGCTATCAGATTAATAAAGTGCATGTGGAAGCCTGTGCTTGGCATGTTTCCTTAGTGTGAAATGATAACTTTATTTTATGTAATTTTCAGTTAGATATAAGAATGAATGTTAGTTCTGGGATGTCTTAGTTGGTATATTACTTTCTTGAAAATTGAGCTGCTTGAGTTCCTGATCAAAACATTTCTCTCTATTGAGAAAGCCTTTTTTAGGTTTTCTTTTTTGTGATCATTGCCTTGTTATTCATATTTGGAATATTTTTATGGAACAGCAAAAAATTTCAACAATAAGAATGTTTAGACATTTCAAAAAATATTTTGCAGACTAGGCAGTCCGTGAGTTTAATAGCTTATTTGAATCTTAAACGAAAGATCATGTTTCCTTGGATTTTCATTAGCATGTTATCTCAACTTCCTTCTGAGTCAAGAATAATACGTCATTAGTTTCTTATTGTTGGCTCTCTTGATAGGATCAATGTAAAAGTTTATTAAGTGAATTCTGTTTTCTTGAATTATTAGCATCTTATTGTTGCTTTTGCAGAAAGGAATGCTTGTTTTTGATGTGGCTCAGTATGACGGAATATTGAAAAAAATTACCGAGTTCAACAATGGTCTGCTGGCTGACCAGGTAGTGTGTTTTACCGTAGTTGGTTTCCAGTATCATCAGTGAGGTTTTCACTCTGTCGCATTGTGTTTATTGAATATCTGTTGTGTGTCTTTGCAGGACAATAGCAAGTTATCTATACCAGAGCTTGAGATGTCCCGAATAAGTGCAATTATTAAAATTTTGAAGGATACATCGCACTATCATACAAGTAAATTTGCAGATGTTGACATTGCATTATTGCTGAAAATGTTACAGTCTTGGCCACTGGAGATGATATTTCCAGGTCATTTTTCTTCAGTTCCAAGTATCTATATATCTCATTTTTATCTTCTTCAGTGTGTGAAATGCAATATCATTTATTATTTTATGAAAATATATGCATTGTGTTTTCACCATTCCATGTGATTCCACTGGCTCTCTCAGCTTTGTTCTCTTTCTTATCTGCAGTCATAGACACTCTGAGGATGATCACCTTACACCCTGATGGGGCTCACATACTTCTCAAGTATATTGAAGATGAAAATGGTACAGCGAATCCATGTCACTTACTGTACTTGGAGAAAATTGATTGCCGTAATGGTTCTTAAAGTTTGTTGTCAATGTTGTGAATGCTCCATTGCATATTTATTGATGAACATTCAATAATGGTTAATGTGGTCAGAGGGAGTGTGTCAGATTTAAGAAAAGGCTGGTAACTAGTCCTGACACATGATCATCCAACCGATTATAACAAGTTTGTGGGGATTGTTTACTTTTTAAAGTTTGATCCTTACTGTGCATGGGATTCTTTACTTTTTAAAGGTTGATCCTTACTGTGAACCTAACTTTTACCAGATGTACTGATGGAAATGGTGAAGAGAGTTACAAAGAATCCTCCTCTTCCTCCAAACCTTTTAACCAGCATTCGTTTTGTTACTAATCTCTTCAAGGAATCATGCTACTACAGTTGGCTACAAAAGCATCGTAGTGAGGTAACTGTATTATTTTTTGGATAGAAGTTTAGATGAGTAGCATTGGATAATGATAATGAAATTTGGCACACAGTGGTTGTTAACCCCCATTGTTGTATGCGGATTTAGAGTGGGCTTTGATGCCCTATAGTAACCATAACCTGGATGTTAATTCCTCTTGCTAACATTAAACTGGTTTTTACGTCTAAAAAAATGTCTGCAAGTTTGAGGGTATAGCTTTATGTTATACTTTTTTTGTGGTATAGTATGTATTCTATTGTTTAGTGACATCCTGGATAATAATTAAAGGCTTTGACCTTAATTTCAGATTCTTGATGCGTATTCAACTTGCTATGCATCTCCAAACAAGAATTTGCAGTTATCATATTCAACCATGATACTCAAGTAAGTCTTTTGCTATGAATACTAGTGTATACTTGTAGACATAAAGATTGAACATCCCTTCATTGTCAACACTCCCATTGCACGCTTTACAGCTATGCAGTGCTGTTAATTGAAAAGAAGGACCAAGAAGGTCAATCTCAAGTTCTTTCAGCAGCTATTGAGGTATGTCTTATTCTTCATTTGTTTACAGTATACTGATGGATCCCAACTAGAACTCTTGGAGTGAACAATATGAATGCAATTTATAACTACTGCACTGCAATTTTCTCTCCACAGATTGCAGAAGAGGACAACCTAGAAGCTGACTCAAAATTTCGGGCTCTTGTTGCCATTGGATCACTGGTACTTTCTTGTCACTGTCTACACAAGCTCGTATGCCTTTTAGTTTAGTATTGGTTGTGGAACAGTCTCATCCTGCTTCAGGTTTATTGGTATAAAAGAACTAATTTTCTCTTTTGCATGCATATCCTTGTCAACTATATGGAAGTCAGGAACAGCTAAATGATAGGAATAACTGTCTTATTTTTATTTACTTCTTTATTTATTTGTATTAGAGACTTGATCAACTATCTTCAAACCAATTTTTTTTTCATGCATTTTCTTGTTATAGATGCTTGATGGTCTAGTAAAAAGAATAGCATTGGACTTTGATGTTGAAAGCATCGCCAAAGTAGCCAAGACTTCTAAGGAATTCAAGATTGCTGAAGTAGGAGCTGACATCGAGCTGTTGACAAAACAAGATTAACTCTGTGAGTCCCAGGTATTAATTATATTTCTCAAGGTTTTGTCCAAACACTTGTGGGATTATGTTAGTGCTTGTCTATCTGCACTTAAGGAATATTTTGTAGGAACCAAACAGAATTTTATTGTTTGTTCAATATCGAAACTCTGCTCTGTCTTAATTATCTGCAACATCCTGGGTGATTAACTACTCTGTTGTTATATGATTAGCTGGGGATTTGGTTTTTTCTTTGTGCCATAATAGCAGTTAAGGAAGTTCGTGTAGTGGCAAAGCAACTATTACTTTACAAGTAGTCTTATCTTCACATCTCTTTCCCCTTCTTTCTATTACGAAAACCTGTAAGCAGCATGTTTCAATCTTGAATCTTGATGATTTGTAGACTCTGTTATGTTCCTCTATAATAACATCTCTTGGACACCGGCCACAGAAAGATAGTTTCCCACTAAGTCTCTCACAGAAAGTATAGATAATTTTTAGCCGAGTTACTGAATTACTCATGCCTCTCATTTTTGCTATAGTTTCCCCCTAAGTCTCTCACAGAAAGTAAAAGATAATTTTTAGAGGAGTTACCGAAAAACTCATGCCTCTCATTTTTGTAGTTTGCAGGCTCCAAGTGATCAACAGCTTGAAACTGACCTTAGAAGAAGATTGAACAACTTGAAACTTCATTTGAACTTACTGAGGAAAGTTCCGGCGTTAGAGAACATGTAATAGAACACAGAGTTGATTAACTATTTCTGGAACATTTTTCTAGCCAGGCCTGTGGGGGCCACGCAAAAGGTTAAAAGCTGTTACTTGATGAATACTAAGTTCCCGAAGTTTCTGCTGATAGTTGAATGCCATATCAGATGAATTTGGACAAACTTGATCAATGTAGTTCTTTATTCTTCTATTTAGAGTATGGTTGATCAAATTCAATTCCGGATTCTGAAGAATTAGACAAGTGAATAAGACGGTAGTTGCCATACAAATTGATAAATAAAGCCAGCATTCCCTTCACTTCCATTTTGCATAGAACTTCTCATCACTCCATAGCAACATTCTGTTCAACTTGACTTCAACATTTCTTTTCTTCAAATGGAAGTGTCTGGGCATGATCTTCTTCTCCAAACTGAAACCAAAATACTGTGGGAACTCTTTCAACTCTTCTAAACTCCTCTTCATTTCCTCCTTCAAGAACTCCGTCTTGGGTCTTAAATTGCCCTCCACACTGTACCCGAAGACTGCAGGCAATCTGGCACAAAATCTAGCGGTCTCCTCCCTGGAAAACCCAATACTTCTCAGGAACCTGGTCTTTGAACGTAGTTTTTCCTCTCTAGTGTTCAACAGATGTGCATTTAAACTGCTTGGAACATTTAGCTTTGACACCCCTAGCTCCTTGAGATAGTTAAGTGTTGGCTTAAGGAAGTATTCGACATCAGATAATAGAAGTTCGGGGCAATATAAGACTAGGCCCTTAGATTCCTGCTGTGAGGCCTGCAAATCACCGGCCAAAAACTGGAACACAGGTTCAACGTCAGTGGGGTCGAAGTGGTCGACTGAAAACAGCTGTGGGCAACGGGAGGCAAGCTTAGCGAAGTCCCTATCGGCGAAGCATTTGGACTTGAAGAAGTTAACGGTGGCGAGGAGTTGGGTGGTAGCGTCAGGCAAAGGCAGTTTGTTGCGATGAGTGTTGGCATCAATGACTCCAATGCTCTTGAGATAGCGGAGGTTTTCACGGTAAGTTGTACGGAATTGAACGTAGTGAGGAGGGTCGGGAGAGGGAGACAGATGGTGGGGTTTAAGGTTTTTAGTTGTGGTGGTGGTGGTGATTGATTTTGCGGTGGCTGAGATGGAGAAAGAGTGAAGCATTGTTTGTTTTGGCGATAAGTGAGGACGAGGACGATGTTGTTGTGTGGTGGTTATTCGGAGTTTTATGATTAAAATCCAAATTTTTTAATTGTTTTTTTTTTTTGGGTAACTTTTAGTACAATGGTTATTGTACGTGTAAGTTTGTTTCTCATTCATGTTAAAAGTCAAGGTCTTACGATTTCTCCTTCGTCGTCGTTGCCCAACTTGGAAAGGAATTCCCAGGTGCTTGCGCTTGAATAAGAGCAGGTGCTACCCATCCATGATTTGAATTTGCAGGTAACTACACCCCAGCTAATCTTTTGATTGCCTGTCCCTTGTTTTGGTGCAGGACTTTGATTATTTGTAATACTAAAGATGGAAAATTCAGTGGAGTCGTCGTAGGCTAAGCATTTGATTCTCTAAGTGCTGAAGTTTTCCAAGCATCCGATAGCACCAAATTTGAGGTGCCCGGTACACCAGAAGCAGCGTTTTGATTTTTTAAAGTCGAGGATTTAGTCGAATTGCGGAGAGAGGTTGGTGCATCACCCCAGTTACCATATAACACTAGGATGGGTGGTAAAGGGATCGAGTTATTTGTATCTTACTTCTGATGATGAGGAAGCTTCCCATGCTTAAAATCCATTCCTAGGTATACCACTAGATGTATTAATTCCTGAGATTGCAACGATACCAGGCATCCATCCTTGAGATCGAACACGAATATTATCGTTCACAGGCTGAACCAAGTTGCGAATATTTTCGTTCACAGGTTCAATTACAAAACCATCGGAAATACCAAAGGGTTTAGAAATGGGACCAAAAGAACGGATCAATGGAAAAATTTAAGATTTAAAGATTATATCGGTATTGAACTGTTATAAAATTGGTATATAATAAATAAGAAATAAAAATTAGAATAAGTAAAAGTAAAATGTTTTATTGAAATAAAAATATATTAATATTTATTATTATATAAAGAATTAATAATAAATCAAATCTAATAATTAAACTAATTCCGAGCTTAATATAAAATTTAAAATAATAATAATAATCAAAATTGAATAGCGAAAAAATATATGTAATATAAATTAATCAAATATTATTAATACGATAAATCAACTCAACTTTTTAATATGAAATGAAATAATTAAATTCAACTTAGATTAATAATTTAAGCTAATTATAATATATTATTAATTTGAGTCAAATTTAATTAAATTCAACTTAAGTTTAAGAGCTATATTAAAGTGTTATATAAATACATTTAATTGGTATAAATGTTACGTTCATTATATATATATGTATTTTTTTTTCTTCCTTACTTTTTAATTAAAGTATAAGAAAATAACTTTATCAAAAACTTAATTAAGAAATTTTTTAAAAAAATCTTACACTATGAGAATATCATCATTCATATGAACAATCTATCAATCTATATATATATATACATATATAATTTAAAATAAAATTTTTAAAAATAAAAAAATATCATTTTATCCATTATAATATTGGTGAATTGGTCCCACCCACTTCCACATGAATATCAATTACTGCAATTTTCTATCCATAATTTATTTGGACTTATATCAGCATAACTTTTTTTTAGATCTTTTCTGAGAATAACTTTTTTAAGAAATTAGTTGTTTGTTTAGCTGTCATTTAAAAAAAAAGTTTTTTTAAAAGAGCTTCATACAATAGATGTTTGGCAACATAAAAATAAAAAATGCTTTTAATTTTAACTATACTTTATTTTGTAATAAAAATTATTTATACATATAAATATTATTTAAAGTATATTAAACAATATGCAAATCACATTATATTAATTATTATATAATTTTAAATCATACAAGTCATAAATAAAAATATATCTAATCAAATCTTTTATATAAATTATAACGTAAGTAAAATAATATCGAAAATAGATATTAAAATATATAAAAAGTTAAATAATATTATATAAATTTCAAAATAAATATCTACGTAGAGTAAATAATTAAATACATAATAAACGAAAAAATGAGTTCGTGGATATTATGAAAATTATGTTTAAAACATGAGGGCAAAATAGGCTAAAAATATGTTTATTAATTGATATGAAAAATTCACTTAAAAAAGCGTTTTTTGAGAAGCTTCAAACTTGAGTTTTTTTTGAAACGTTGTCACGTGCGCTCAGCGCCTATTATTCATATCCAACAATAGAACGTCATACAAAAAGCTTGGAGGGCATACCCCCCATTCGACACCAGACATAGATTCAGCCGCCCTAGCTATCTTATGAGCAACCTGATTCGCTAATCTCTTAATAAAAGCGATAGAAATAAACTGATGCTCTTTAATAAGAGCTTTGCAATCCTCGATAAGCATCGAAAAATATGAAGGACAATTTTGTGTAGATGCCATAGATTTGGTAATTATTTGACAATCCGTCTCCACACAAATCGGAGAGAAGGGAAGGCTTTTGATCCAGCTTAGGGCTTCTCGAAAACACAAAGTTTCACCAATTAAAGGATCCTGCCAACCTGGCATAAGCAGCACCTTACCTGCACAGTTGAAACCGTTACAGTCTCGAATCACCATTCCTAAGCCATATAATCCAGAAGGTAAAAGCGCCATATCAACGTTGCACTTAAAATGGGTCGGTTGTGGAGCTTGCCATTTGGGATGAGATGGGTGAGTCGTTGAGGAAGTATTATTGCGCCGACTGTGAACAGATTGCCACTCTAAAAGTGTGGTGGTGGCTCGACGAATAATGCTGGATGGGTCCTGATGCTTTTGTTTCCATACAACATCATTACGTGCACTCCACAGGCACCATAAAAGCATGCAAATTTCCTCTGTTTGTTTTTGGGAAAAATCTATCATAACATAAGCAAGCCAATGATGAAAGGTTGACGTGGGAGACAAGTTCCATTCCACCAAATACATATGCCAAACAGCTGCAGCCACATCACAAAGGAGGAATAAGTGTTGCTCATCCTCTGAGTCTTTACCGCATAGTGGGCAACTAATATCAATGTCCATACGTCGCTTTTGAAGGTTTGTTTTGCAAGGGAGAGCCTTCCTCGAAACATGCCATATAAAAAGTTTTACTTTACCTGGAATTTGTAGTTGCCAGATTTTCTCCCAGGGAAACCCGTCGACTCTAAGCTCCATATTCACTATCTCCATGCCTATACGATATCCTTCTTTCACTTTGTATTCACCTTGAGTGTTGAAGATCCACATCCATTCATCCTTACGTCTCGAGAAACTGAGTGGTATTTGGAGAATGAGATTAGCATCTCGTTGATAAAAAACTCCCCTGATCTTGTGTTCATCCCACCTTTGATCCTGAATAAGCTCAGCTACATATTGTATTTGCGTGTTGGTGGATGTGTGGATATAAGGGTCGTCCTTATCCATTAACCAAGGGTCCCTTCATATACGAATTTGTTGTCCATCCCCTACTCTGCGTCGGCAACCAGTAATGAGTATTGCTTTGGCCTGAAGGATGCTTCTCCATATCTGACTTGGATTGTGGCCCAACTCTGCTGAAAAGAAATTAGTCTTAGGAAAATATCTAGCTTTTAGAATGGATGCGGCAGTCGACTCCGGATATGTGAGAAGTCGCCAGCCTTGCTTCGCCAAAAGAGCGAGATTAAACTGCCTCAAATCTCGATAGCCTAAACCGCCATAAATCTTTGGTATGGCTAATCTTTGCCATCGTAACCAGCGGATACCCTGACTGTCTCTTCCTCCATTGTGCCAAAAAAAATCCATTCATCAACTTCTCCAACTCTTTACACGTATCCAGTGGTAATAAAAAGAGGGACATAAGATAGTTCGGCATAGCCTGAGCAACAGTCCTCAAAAGTATATCTTTGCCTGCTTTCGATAATGTTTTAGCCTTCCACCCTTATAGTCGCCTGGTCTGCTTTTCAACAACATACTGAAAGATTTGGCGTTTACCTCTGCCTATAACTGACGGCATACCCAAATAATTTGTGTGACCTGCGATCTCCGCAACCCCCAAGAGTTGACAAATCACAGTCTTCCGTGTTGGCAGAGTATTTGGAGTAAAGGAGATACCTGATTTGTCAAGATTGATTTTTTGTCCCGACGCGTTCTCATATAACTGCAAGATAGTTCTCAAGTGAACTGCCTCTTCTTGTGTAGCCCGAACAAAGAAAATAGCGTCATCTGCAAAGAATAGATGAGACACCGGAGGAGCTCCTCTTGCGACTACAGCCCCATGAAGGAAGAGCCTCCTGAGGGAATTGATGATGCTAATGCATTGGATGCATATTTTAAGTACCGCCCAGAGTATTTGGCTACTTTGAAAGGCAAGAAACAAGGTGGGACATTTATGAAAAATGTTTTCATGATTTCTTTAACTACTATTGATTCTACTAAATGGGTATTAGATACCGGTAGTAGCTTTAACATCTGCAATACGTTGCAGGGTTTAAGGATCAGTAGGAGATTGAAGAAGGGAGAAGTAAAGCTACAAGTTGGGAATGGAGCAAGTGTTGCCGCTTTAGCTGTAGGAACTATTTCTCTTGTTATGCCTACGGGAAAGACTTTATTATTAGAAGATTGTTATTATGTTCCTAATTTTGTTTCGAACATTGTTTCCATTTTGTCATTAGACAAACTGGATTTCATACAATCTTTAAGAATCACCAATTTAATATATTTCATGGTGATGAATTATATGTCAGTGGTTATTTACAATTTGGACTTTATGTCTTACCTAAAATAGTTGTTTATCCAATTGTGAGTGTTTCTAGTCATAAAAGGAAGAGAAATAATCAAGCAAATCAAACTTACCTTAGGCATTGTAGACTTGGTCATATTGGTGAGAAAAGAGTAAACAAGTTGCACAAGGAAGGATGCCTTGGACAATATGATTATGAATCATATGAAACTTGTGAATCTTGCCTTAAAGGCAAAATGACCAAATATCATTTTACTGGAACTGGAGAGAGAGCTAGTGAACTTTTAGGACTCATACAAACTGATACTTGTGGGCCTATGAGAGTTCAAGCTAAAGGTAGATATTCTTATTTTATCACCTTCACTGATGATATGTCAAGATATGGATTTGTGTATCTTATGAAACACAAGTCTAAATCATTTGAAATATTCAAAAGATCTCATAGTGAAGTTTAAAAGCAAACTGGTAAGAGTATAAAGGCACTAAGATCTGACCGTGGCGGTGAGTATCTTAGTGATGATTTGTCGATTATCTAAGGCAAGAAAGAATCTTGTCTCAGTGGACTTCTCCAGGAACACCACAACACAATGGTGTTTCAGAAAGGAGAAATCGAATTTTACTGGATATGGTGAGATCCATGATGGGGTTTACTGATCTTCCTATCTTCCTATGGGGATATGCTTTAGAAGTTGCTGCATATTTATTGAACAAAGTTTCCACTAAAGCAGTCACTAAAACTCCATATGAGATGTGGAAAGGATGTAAGTCTATCCTAAAACATTTGAAAGTTTGGGGTTGTCCAGCTTATATCAAGGGATTGTAGCCAGATAAGCTTGAAGCGAGGTCTAACAAGTGTAGATTTGTTAGCTATCCCAAGGAAACTATAGGATACTATTTCTATCACTCTTCTAAACACAAAGTGTTTGTGGCCAGAAATGCAACCTTTTTAGAAAGAGAGTTCCTTAATGAAGGAAGTTATGGTATAGAAATAGATCTTGATGAAATTCAAGATTTTGATGAATCAACACAAGCTCAAGAGCATCAGATGTATATTGAGCAACCTTTACTTGATGTCTTGAAATTAACACATGCAGTACCAACCTCAACTATTGAGGAGAATGGATCGGTTAATGAACCTGTCCAAGAACTAGTGCAACAACAAGATCAAGTAGAGGAAGAACCTATTGTACATGAGCCTCTTAGAAGGTCTACTAGGGATCATCGTGCACCAGATAAATTAAACCTAATGGTGCAAAGTGACGAAGATAATCATATTGATGATGACCCTAAGACTTACAAAGAGGCTATGGCAAGTCTAGATTGTGAAAAGTGGTTTAAAGCCATGGAATCCGAGTTAGAATCCATGAGAATCAATAAAGTATGGACTTTAGTTGATCCCTCAAAGGATATAAAACCCATAGGATGTAAATGGGTATTTAAGAAAAAAATGGAGCGGACGGGAATGTTGAAACCTATAAAGCCCGTCTTGTTGCCAAGGGATATAATCAAAAGGAAGGTATTGATT